>PVHP010049443.1:0-12246 GCA_004024765.1 Zapus hudsonius
GTTCCATTGGTCCTGTCTCTAGAAAAGCCCAGAAGAGTTCAAATATCATTGTATAAATAGCTTTCCAGTTATCTGAACATAATGAATTAAAAATATTTACTTATGAGAGAGAAAGGGGGGAAGAGACAAGATGGGCATGTCAGGGCCTCTGGTCACTGAAAATAAAATCCAGATGCATATGCCACTTTGTGCATCTGACTTTATATGGATGTTGGGGAATCGAACTCCCACCCTCAGGCTTTGCAAGCAAGTACCTTTTACCACTGAGCCATCACTACTGCTGTGAACATAATTTATTAAAAGTTTACTTTCAGCTTAATTATTTGATGTCTACCTTCACATTTACCAAACTCTGTATGTTCTTATGTATATTTCTCTTTTCAACCAAAAGCTTGTTGATTTATTCATATGTCATTTGCCATACTTCTATAAGCACAGAAAAATATTTCATTTTAATATTGACTAAATATAATATAGTAAATATCTCTCATAGATGTGATGCACTGAAGACACCATACCTCGTTTGATTGCTTTCTTCTTTTAATTGTTTTTACATGTTTATTTTTTCACAATTCTGTGCCTAGCATCTTGATGTCTAACCCCACAGCAAACATTAACATGAAAACCTTAAACACAGTAAACCAAAACTCTTCATCTTCTATCATTCTCTAGAAAAAGCATGTAGATTTTTCAATTTTTTACTTTGAGATGTTTTTAAAAATTGAATTCTGGGCTGGCGAGATGGCTCAGCGGTTAAGGCACTTGCCTCCAGTGCCTAAGGCCCCGGGTTCAATTCCCCAGGACCCACATAAGCCAGACCCACAATGTGGTGGCCCTGTTTTTCTCTCTTTCTCTCTCTCTCTCTGTCTCTCTCTCCTTGAAAATGAATAAATAAAATTAAAAAAAGAAAATAATCTGGATTTTAAAACCTTTAAAAAAAATTGAATTCTGAACGGAATCACGCAGAACTAATTGAAATCAATACAATGTAGTTCAAAGGGTGAGTTAAATAAAATATTAGGCTATGTTAACCTTATTCATTATTGGATCTTAAAAGCCAGTATATTTTGTATGTGCCCAACAAATATTTATTGATTATATATTGTCATGCTTAGTATGCACCCAATATGTATTTACTGATTATATATTATATAATTACTTACTATCTACCCAATACATTTTTTGAGGTATGATCTCACTCTAGTCCATGATGAACTGGAACTCATTGTGTAGTCCCAGGCTGGCCTCAAACTCACAGCCACCCTCCTATCTCTGACTCCTGAATGTTGGGATCAAAGGTGCGCACTGTCATGCCTGGCCCATTGTATTTTTATTGATTATATATTACTTCATAATTGAATCAAGTTTCCTTTCCACTACATTACTCTTACTTAGGTGAACACAATATGAGTGAGAATTCCTGCTCATTTAATCAACCACAAAAAAGAACATTCCAATATTATTATGGACCTTATAAATCATTTCTGCCAACATATGTAAAATATAAACATCCAGTGAATAGTAGCCCAAGATGGTATAAAATACAATCAGTTGATGAGAAAGCTGCTTTAGAAATAAGACTGGATCTGGAGTTCAATTTACCTTGCAGCCAAGCCCATTATGCTGGGAAGACAAAAACACTCCTGCACAAAGGAAGTAGAAGCAGTAAATTATAGCAGGGAACTGGGCACTACAAGAGAATGATCTCATAAACCAGCAATTTACAGTATTATGATGAGCAGGAAAGGCAATTTAATAAACACAATTTGGTTTCTATTGCTTCTAACCTAGTTGCGGAGTTTCACAATCATCTTTTTAAAAATGCAGTATTTTAGTCGTGGGACTTCAATTTTATAAATTAAAATTCTTGTTGCTAAAATTGCTATTGTAGCTACTTGGTAATCACTGTATTTGTGAAAGCATTTTTCCCAGTTGTCAAAGTAAATCAAGACACAATTATGATGTAGCCAAGTTTTAAATCATTTTATGCAGGCCTTTCTTTCTTGAGATTTTTAAAAATATTTTCTCTAAAAAAACTATAAAGCACTTTTCTTTCTTTAAAATATTTTTAAATTTATTTTTGAGTAGATAGAGTAAGAAAGAGAGAGGGAAATGAGAGAATGAATCTGAGTGCCAGGGCCTCTGGTCAGTGAAACTAAACTCTAGATACCTGCATGACTTTGCACATTTGGCTTTACATGGTACTGGAGTCTTGAACCTTGGTCAACCCTGGCCAGAAGACTTTACAAGCAAATGTCCTTAATCAATGAGCAATCTCCCCAGCCCTGAAAACACATTTCTATTATTCACATCTATGGATTTTTTTCACACAATCGTAGTTATAAACCCTTTTAAAATTATTCTGTAGACACCAAGGCATTAATTAGATGAAGGAAGATTCTCATTCTATAATTTCTGTAGTATAAGCAATAATAATAATAATAATAATAATAATAATAATAACAATAATAGTTTCAAAATCATCAAGGCAAAAGAACATCCTAAAGCTATTCTGTTTTCATTTGTAAAGTGAAGTGATTAACATTGTAAAAAAAAACTATTCCAACATTATAAAATTTTAGTGTTTAACTCAAAATTTCATTTTGTAAGATCAGACATAGAATAACTGATGTTTGGAGTGTGTTAGTTGCTCGTGGCAGAGATGAGTCTTTCCAAGGGGACCTGTCGTTCTGAAGTTATTACACTGTGGTGTTCACTCAGAGTTATCAAAAAGAAATGCGAATACCGGTAGATTGTTGAATTCTCTCTTTTAGATCACTAATAAGGCAATTCCATTATACCACACACATTGATGCCACAATGTGCCCTGAACCATTAGCATTTGATAAGAAGTAGAAACAAGGTTTAAGCCACTAAAGAGATCAGGTTGTGGAGAAACTGAAACCCCACAAACATCATTGGTGGGAATGTAGAATTCACCCTGAAAATTCCCATGGAAAACTTGGAAGCTGTCATTTTTTTCTTCACACAGCACGACAAAGCTGAGCAAACAGAATACTGAAAACTCGACTTTGGGCCCATTGAGATCCCAAAGCAAACCACACCCTGAAATCTTGGGACATCAGTCAATTTAGATAGAAATGGCTGAGATCTACTGAGATAAAGCCACTGTGGCCATAAATTTACAGGAGAATGCAAGTGTTGATTATTAAAAATTATCTTAAAGGAGAAATAACTGACAGGTTATCATCGTAGCCACCATTAAATGCACAGTTCAGTCATATGACATTCGTTCACAGGCCTGGGTAAATATCACCCCCAACCATGTGAAGAGGACTTTCATCTTCTACATTGAAGTTCTGCTCCTATAAAACAATAGCTTCCCACTTCCTCCCTTACCCAGCTTCTGACTATAATCATTCTATTTTGTCTCTATGAACCCAAATCTCTAGGTATCACATGAGTGGAATTTTATAATTATGTTTGTGACTAGCTTTTTTACAGCACATTGTCTTCAGGTGTTATTCATGTTGCAGTGTACAGTAGAATTGCTTAGCTTCTTAAGGTTAGATGAAATTCCATTTTATATAGAAAGTACATTCTGTTTAGTCATTCATCTGTCTATGGACATTTGAATACATTTTACCATTGGACAATCATGAGAAATGGCACTGTACATTGGTGTATGTTAGTATACTAATATCTGCTTGAAATTCGGCTTTCGATGATTCTTTTGTGCATATGTCAAGAATCAGAGTTTCTGGAGGCTGGAGAGATGGCTCAGAGGTTAAAGCACTTGCCTCCAGTGCCTAAGGCCCCCAGTTCAATTCCCCAGGACCCATATAAGCCAGACCCACAAGGCGGTGGCCCTAGTTCTCTCTCTCTCTCTCTCTCTCTCTCTCTCTCTCTCTCTCTCTCTCTCTCATTTTTGCTTGTAAATGAATAAAATATTTTTAAAAAAGAATCAGAGTTTCTGGATCATATGGTAATTCTGTCTGCTTCTTTGAATCACCGTGTTTCTGACAGTGGCTGAGTTATTTTACATTTCCACATGCAACACACAAAGATTTCAACCCATTTCTCCACATTTCAGTTCTTTGTTTTCTCTCCTTTCTTTCCTTTTCCTTCTCCTTTCCTTCTCTCCTCCCTCTTTTTCTTTCTTCTTCCTTCCTTGCCTTCCCTGCCTTCTTCCATACCCTCTTTCTTCTGGCCTCCCTCCTTTATTTTTCCTTAGGTAAAAGCCGTCAAGCCATAGTAATGGTGTGATTCATGAAACGGAACATCATCATGTATTTTCTTTGAAGAAATACCATTGAAGTGTGATGCTCAGTTTCTTCAAATGTATTTTATTTTACTGTATTTTTGACAATTTCAAACACACATATATTATAATATATGTTGGTGATATTCCCTTCATATGGTCATCTCTTATCCACTTTCCAGTCCCATTAAACCCCTTTCCTTCCCAAATAACTTTCTGTCTACTTACGTCTTTTGTGTGTATATGATCAACTGGATTAATTTAGGGTTGCAGGCATGAGCATGGGTCAGCATGGCTTACTGGAGTAAAGACACTTATCAGTGGCTACACCACTGAGGAAAGTGCTTTCCTGTCCCCCAGCCACCATTTACTGCCAACAGCTACTCAAGGAGGAGTGTGATCTTGTGAGTTCCTCCTGCATACCTGGTGGCATGTTGATGGGGTCAATCTTATGAAGGAAACCTTCTCTGTTGCCAGTGAGTGTATGTAATGGCCTTGTCGTGTCCAGAAGACAGCCTTCCACAGCACTTGCCCCCTCCTCCAGCTCTTAACATTCTTTTTAAAAATATTTTATTTATTCATATTCAAACAGAGAGAGAGAGAGAGAGAGAGAGAGAGAGAGAGAGAGAGAGAGAGAGAGAACCAGGGCTACCACCTGGCTTATGTGGATACTGGGGAATTAAACCCAGGGCCTTAGGCACTAGAAGCAAGTACCTTAACTGCTGAGCCATCTCTCCAGCCCCTTAACATTCTTTATGTCTCCTCCTCTGCAATGTTCCCTGAGCCTGTTTGCCCGTTCAATGTAATTTTCTTAAGCGACTGGGAAGTAACGTTAATTATCAGGAGATTGAGGAGCTGCTGTGGGCTGCAGTTTTAGGATCCCCTCCATGTTCTCGGGCTTACCTTTAGAAAGGACTCCACATTTTTATGTTGAATGTCTGAGAAGATACCTTGGGAATTCAGGCAGAATAGAGTGATGGTGTCTTCATAAGACAAACCTGTTCTGTATAGTCTCTCCAAAGCTTGGTCCAAGCCAGGAGAAGATGTTTCCTCCAATTCCATTCTCTTCTAATATTGCTTCTTCACATAAGGGATGAAAAAACGTCAATAGAGGAAAGAATTTAAAGGTATAGCTTGGACTGTTGTATCTGGCAAGAACAGCAGGGGAGCAGCGAAGTGAGTTAATTTTACAACCCAGTGACTCCCCGTTGTCTGATCCTACCCTGCTTTCTCCACCATGAGGAAACTGGAACTTGAAATTATAACCCTAAGCCAATTCTTCTTACTGTAAATGTAATTTGATTAGTTATGTTGTTCCATCAATGAGAAGTATCTAATGCAGTTGATCACACATGGTTTCTGTGGGTTACATCTAAGAGGGCTAAAATATACAGACTCTTAAAAGAGACATTTTTAGAGTTTAGGCTCCCCCAAATCAAGAAGGAAGATTATTAAAAAAGACATTCTCATTAAGTTAACTACAACTAAAAGTACTGTATCTGCAGTTCAATTCTTTGCTATATTAACATTAATTCTCACACTTACTTCATTTCCCATTATATGTGGCCTGGTCAGATTTCAACAGCAACCACAACTCAACATAAAACAGGCAAGGAAAAAAGTATGAAATAAGAAATGAAGAATCAAATCCAGACTCAGATATGATATGTGTTTTGGAATTCTCAGGAAATTTCGAAATAACTATGGTGGATAGGTTATGGGTTCCAGTGAAGAAACAGAACAGATGATCAATGGAATCGGGAATTGCAAGTCATCAAGTAAAGCCAGTTGTAAATGAAACAAAAATTGTCCTCAATAGAGTCATTAGTAGAGTAAACAAAGTCAAGAATCTGTGAGCTTGATGACGTATCAGTGGCAACTCATCATACTGAAATGCAAAGATAAAATAGAATAGAATATGAAGTAAACAGAAGAGAATATCCAACAACCATGAGTCAATTTCAAATGATGTACATATAACTTACTGATTTACAGAAGGAGAATAAAAAAAAAGAACAGGACAGAAGACATATTTTTCATCACAGATGACCATAATTCTCTGAAATTGGCGAGTTACTTCGAACATGCTAGAGTACTTCTTCAAAACGGTAAGCAAAGAATCACCACATGGCCTGGAAATTCCACTCCATGCTCTGTACTTATTAGAAATGATAACCCATGTCCACGCAAGCATTTGTATATGTGCAACACTATTCATATGAAAGAAAAATGAAAACAAGACTAAATATTCATGAATGAATGAATGAGTGAAAAAAGTTGAGATGTGTGTTTGTTTGTGTGTGTGTGAGAGAGAGAGCACACATGTGTGTGTACGTGTGTGCATGCATGCAGTGGAATACCACTTGACAGGAAAGAAGAATGAAGTTTTTTTCTTAAAGTATGTTATTTACTTTTATTTATTTGAGAGAGAGGAGAGAGAGCTAATATACACAAAGAATAAATATACCAAGACTCCCATCCACTGCAAATGAACTCCAGATGCATGTGCCACCTTGTGCATCTGGCTGTACATGAGTACTGAGAAACTGAACCATGGCCCTTGGGCTTTGCAGGCAAGTACCTTAACTACTGAGTTGTCTCTCCAGCCCAGGAATGAAGTTTTATACATGCTTCTTCATGTATGAACTTTAAAAAACTATACAAAGTGAATGCTCAAAAGAAGTTTATAGACTAGGTGATTAGACTTAAGTGAATCCCTCAGAGCAGGAAAATCTGTAGAGTCAGAAAGCAGCTGTGAGACTGTGGGGTGGAAGAGAGAGAAGTCACTGAAAGTGTAGGCACTGCCTATGAGGCTGATGCAAGGTTCTGAAACCAGATAGAAGCAGTAGTTATGCAACTGTGAAAATATGTTTTAAAACACTGCATCGAAGGACTGGGGATATAGCTCAGTGGAAGAGAGGGCCTTGGTCCAACTTCAGTACCCACCCCCAAAAAAACAAAAATACCCCATTGTCTTGTTTTCTGTGAAAGGATCATTTGATGGTGTGTGAAATTTACAACAAACCCCCTGTTATTTTACAAAAATTTTCATGTTTAAGTTTGCTAAATCTACAACGTCATCATTATAATTAATCCACTACAATTAAGCCTATTAAAATACTTTACTTACACACAAAAAGCTTATGAAGTTAGATGAATCAAAATTTGTGACAAATAATTATTTTTATTTACACAGGAAAAAAAAACACAAATCATTTGTCATAGTAACAAGTAGTGTTAATTACTTAACCAGAAAAAAAAAAGTAATCAGGTGTTTACAAAACCAAGATAACAGTAAAATTAAAAATTCTAAAACATTATTTAAGGGCATTAAAATTCTTGTGTAAATGGAGAAGTATTCCATTTTGGAGAAAATATAAAGAAGTCAATTCATAAAAATACCATTTTACAGAATCAGTTAAATTTCTATTAAGCCTTAATTAGGTCTCTTAAGGAAATCTGAAAATTGCAGATTTAAAATATGCACAGAGGGAAATGAGCCAAAATCAGTAAGATGTTGTTTAAATCCAAGAAGCCATTAAAACTTATGAGGACTGCTCAGTAGTTAGAAGCATTTGTTTGCAAAGCCTGTTGGCCTAATTCCCATGACACCCATTGCAAGTTGGGGACAAATGTGTCTCAAGTGTCTGGTGCTCCTTTGCTGTGTCATATCCTTAGACTTACAGTCACTGATACAATGTAGGGCTGACAATGAAAGAAAACAGCAGAAATGTAGTATACACCCAGAACACTGGTGGGACACTGACTAGACAATTGGCGAGTCACATCGGAAATAATAAAATGGTTTTGTTTTCAGGCCTTTACTGAAAAGGGAAAAGAGAGATAAAGATGATAAATATGGAAAATATCTCTAGAAGTTTCCAGATGTCCAATAGCAAAGATAACTAAACAGGACAGACATTTGGAAATAAGTGATTATTTCGAGTTGATGCAAAACTTCTCTTTTAATAACAAGATAATCTCGGGGTATATGAAGGCAAGACACAGACTTGAACCAGCTACTTCTAACACGTATATAACCGGAAGCTTTTGTATAATCAGTACATGAAATTTCCCATTAAAATGCATGAAATTGACAATTCAGTGAGAAAGAGCATCAAAGATTTGAATAGACATGCCCAGAAGAGAAAACACAGATGGCTCTCAAACAAATTAAAATATGTGCAACTTCAGTGTTAACAAGGGAAGGCATACTATGTAGCCAGAATGCATTGCCTTATCAGACTCACTAGAGTGTCAAAACTCAGCCAGTTTGTGGAAATTTTGATACAAGCCAATGAAAATTCTCATTCATGATTGATCATCCTGCAAACTGGTATTTTTCCATTTGGAGGTACTGGTGAAATCTGACAAATTTCCATGGACATACTTGGAGTAACAGCCATCCAGGTTCTGGATATATACTGGCATCTTTGAGTCTGCAGGTCATGAGGGTTCATGTGTAAGAATGTCCATCACAGTACTGTTAGCAAGAGTGGAGAGCTGTTAGTGATCCGTAAATTCAGTAACAGAAGAAGGAATAATTGAAACAAATGAGCTACATTCATACCTCTGATAGTGGTTAACCTCAAAATGGAATGCACTAGCATTTAAAAGGAAATCATAGAAAAATGCAGGCAGTCATAAAGATGTTATGACTTAGCAATAATCACATTGATGAACGAATTATTTATCAAAGCAAAGTTAACATAATATTGAGGGTAATTGTGTCCTCTGGATGCACAAAGGTTATGCTTACTGGATTGGGCAGCAGGAGATTAAAAATATTTCTTACTTCTTCTGGTGAATACAAAGACATTGATTTTATTTTTATCTCATAGAGTGTACTGACATTTTCTATGTGCTCATTATTTAAGTGATACAAATTAATTTTTTGAACAGAAAAGCAATACACATGCGCCTCTGAAGACACCTTAAGAGACTTCTGTAATGGAGAGATGGTTCAGCAGTTAAGAACACTTCCAGTGAAAGCATGAGGCCTGTGGAGGCCTGAGAGACCTTCCTACGAAGATCCTCAGGACCCACATAAACAGCTGGGTGTGGCATTGTGCATCTGCAACCCCAGTTCCTTGGGGAATGGAGATCACAGCATCACCAGAACTCAGGAAGAAACTGCAAGGCTCAGGATCAGGAAGAGATTCCAGCAAAAATAAGAGTGGGTAGATACCTGACATTTTCTCCAGCCACCACAGGAGAGCACATGGAGCATGAAGTTGGCATATACATGTGCATATACCACCCCCACTCATTGCACAAAAATAAAAAAGATGGAATCATAACTGGCAGCAATTTTCAAAATTCTTCATTATGTTTTTTTAATTTTTTTTCTTTATTCTTTATAATGAGTTACATTGTTTAGTGGGCCAACCATGAGTTGTTATCCCCAATTCCCCATTGCCCCCCCTCCCCATCGCCAGTCAGCTGGATATCCTCCTCCGTGGGCCATCTGTATCAGTCTTTGTGGTAGGGGACCATGGATAGCCCAGTCTTCAGCCGGGTTCTCATGACCCAAGTGTGTTGTTACTGAGGGTTGCCAAGTCTCTGATATTCTCCCCCACCATGGCTCTCACAATCTTTCCGCCCCCTCTTCCGCTCAGTTCCCTGAGTCGTGGTGGGCGAGTATTGAGGCTGCTATGGTGTTGTGAGCTTAGGGGTTTTTGTGTGGAGATTCGTTGGTTTCTGGCACACTGGCTTATCTTTTTTTGATTGAATGGCTATGGCTGTGGGTCCCTTGTAATCCAATCATTCTCTGTGGGGTTCCATATGGATCCTCCCCCGTATGACTGTGGTGGCTCATCTCATGCCAGGATCTCAGTCTTCATTATGATTGAAATGGCATTTTAGGAGTGAATGGAGGAATGGAAAAGAAAGAGGAAGAAGAGGGGGGACAGTAAGAGAGAAAAAAAGAGAGAGGACATTATTTTTATTGTACCAGTATAGACTCCATGGAGCTGTTCTGTACAAGTTCCTCCCAGAGCTCTTCATTAAAATTTTCACCTTGGCATCCATGACAACGAGGGTATTCTTCATGGAAGTCAGATCATGGCTCCATGCTGAGAGTCGTAAATAAGCCTTCACACATCCGAGCAATTAGTATGATTTGTGCTGGTGCTTATGGCTTGTAAGCCAACAAGATATTCATATTTCTTCCTCACCTCATTACATTTACAAGTGATGGCAATTAAGTGAGAAGTAACTAGGATATATGGTTACAAGGGCAAAAAAAAACCTTCCTGCTCACTCCTCGCTTCAGAAAGATCATGATGAAGTTTTGACCTTTATAATATTAAAAGATGCATTTAATTTTACAGTCCACCAAGACTTGAAAACAATAGCACCGAAATTCATAAGCCTATTAACATAATTTATTGACATTCATGAAAGCCTGACTTCTTCCCTAATAAGAGGTTGGTATAACAAAGAATAAAAACATTTTTAAGAAATTGAAAGTATCCTATACAACAAAACCTTGATTTTTGGAACTTTTAATATGATTTAAATTTGGTAAAGGATTTTTCTAACATTTGAAACCAAATATATCTAATGAATATTTTTTAAAATATTTCTATTCATTCATATCCAAGGAGAGAGAGAATGGATACAATAGGGCCTCTTACCACTGCAAAGAAACTCCAGATGCCTGTGCCACTGTGTATCTGGCTTCACCTGGGTACAGGGAGATGGAACCTGGGCTGTCAGTTTTTGCAAGCAAGCATCTTTAACCACTGAGCAATCGCCCCTTCCCTTTAATCACTATTTACATATGCAAAATGTACTAAAGAAAATTTAAAGGTGGCAGATTAAAATCAATATTAAATTAATTATGTAGCTATATACAATTCTAAAAGAATAATATATATATTGAAGCATACATTCTTTATGTATTTATTCTGGTTGTCCCCTTAGCCTTACCAAGGAAACAACCATGTTCACTGCAAGGAAGTCAAAGCAAACTCAACAAGGACTTGTCAGAATTTGATGAGCACAGCTGAGTAGGAACCCAAGAACTGGTAGAAAGCACTGCCAGGTGATCTGGCTGTAGATCTGTCACATGGTAGCTGAGTTGCAGGGTAAAAGGTCTTTTCTTCCACCTTTTCCCACGGAAGCTGCTCATGTGAAGAACACCAATGATGACCAGCTTCTTAGAATGAAGGAGCACCGAACACCTCTCCTCTTTCTAATGTCTTCATCATTACTGGACAGCACTGATCATTTTCTTCCTCTTTAAAGAACCCCTTCTTGAAGGCTGGAGAGATGGGTCCATTGTAAAAAGTTCTTGTTTGCAAAGCCTGATGGCCTGGGTTCTATTCCTCAGTACCCACGTAAAACCAGACACACAAAGTGGTTCATGTGTCTATGTGTAGAGGCAGGAGGCCCTGGTGCACCAATTCTCTCTCTCTCTCTCTCTCTCCCTCTCTCTCATTCTCTTTCTCTTATTCCCTCTCCTCAAATAAATAAATACTTTTAAAAGAGCCTCTTTTTTTTCACGTCTCATTTTTCAGTGTTACCATTTCAGAGACAGAAAAGCTTGTGGTTTTACTCAATCTGATACCAGGACCCTCCTGTTAAATGTGCCACAGGGAGAATATTCCTTTGAGTTCATACCGTGCATTCATTTGTGTTTTGTTCCTCGGGCACTGTCCTCTCACACACAGTACCTCCTGAAGACCAGGAACTATGTTTCTACATCTAATAGACAGCTCAGCTCAAACTTTTGGGGCTTTATTCTTGCTAATCCATTTCACTATTGTGTAAGTGATCAATTTACTTCTCTGATCTGTTTTATTTTCAATATATGCTCATTGATCATAGAATCTCTAAACATTTCTGCATGTATGTGTGTGATGTGAAAGCAGGTGTGTGTGTGTGTATATATATATATATATATATATATATATATATATATATATATATGTGTGTGTGTGTGTGTGTGTGTGTGTGTGTGTGTGTGTGTGTGTAGGACAGAGGATTATCTTTGTGAGACATAAGTTGTTATTGGTCTG
>PVHP010049444.1:0-12158 GCA_004024765.1 Zapus hudsonius
AGTGTGGAGACTTCTAGACAGAATGGACATAAAACTACCAATGGACCCAGCTATCCCTCTACTAGGCATCTACCCGCAGGATGCCACATCTCGATGCACAAAATTTTGTACAACTATATTTATAGCAGCTCAATTCATAATAGCCAAGAACTGGAATCAGCCCAAATGCCCATCTATGGAGGAATGGACAGCGAAACTGGTATATTTATCCGATGGAACTCTACTCAGCTGAAAGGAAAAATGACATATCGAAATTTAGGAAAACAATGGTCTGACTTTGAGCACATCATACTAAGCGAACACTCAAAAGAACAGAGATTTGAACGCCGCATACTCTCCCTCATATGCAGTCCTTAATGAAGATAACTGTTTTCTTTATGCAGACTTATAGAAAGAAGTGAGATGTTAGGAATGAGGGGTAAGGGAAGGGGGGAGGGGAATGGCTTAATCAGGAGGCCATTCCAAATTAGTTTCAAAAACATAAAATCCTCACGAGCATACTGTAACCTAAAGAGTAAATAGTGGGCGTCAACTGGCAAGAGGGGTCACAAGTAGCAGGGGAGAATGTCTAAGTCTGTGAATAATTGAGCAGTCTGAAAGCCCCGGGTCCCAGTCAGCGGTCCCTTCCCTCACTGAGCTGTTGACCAAAGTGACCCATGAGGTTCCAAAAACAAGACAGAATTCTGTCAAGGCTCTTGAACGCCCTCCCCAGGCCTGAGACAAAATCCTGTTGCTGAAGAAACCACAGAATGCCATAGATCTTCATCAAGAGTCCCAGCGAGGTCTGGAATGGTAACCTAACCCCCAGATGGCAGTTAGTGAAGGACTGGAAGGCACTGCACAAGCTGCCAGGGGAAACTGGCTATTACTGGAGTAAACAGACCATATACATGAAACATATTCTACTGCCATGAATAGGCTGGATACAGTTCTTACTGGGAGAGAACAGTAAACCAAGAAAGAAGCAATTGTGCAATGAAGGAGCCTGGGCCTGGTGGAGTCAATCAACAGCCATTAATTTCGGCCAAATATTCCACTCTGTGAGGGGGAACCCTTTATTGGAAATGGGGATTTAGGGCAATATGCATCGGATCCCGTACACTTGGGCTCCCAAGAAAAGATGCATTATGCGAACGTCTGACAGGGAGTCTACTAAAATTAGAAACTAGGTAATCCAGAATGGTGTATATTTGTTAACCTATACTGTTCTAACTCTCCGATGGAGATTGTATTTGTATTTTTCAGGATATAGCGAGTGAGCTGTGGCCCATATAACCCTACCACCTGACATCAGGCAAAAAGTTGAGATCATGGCAAGAGTTGTGTCACCACAGTCATATTGTGGAGGATCCATATGGAACCCTGCAGAGAAGGTAGGGATGAACAAGGGATCCATAGCCACAGCCATTCAACCAACTCAGGATAAGCCAAATGTATTTGTGTTTTTCAGGATGCAACGAGAGAGCTGTGGCCCATCTAACCCTACCAACCAAAGGTAGGCCGATGGCTGCGATCCTCGCAAGAGAGGAGCCACCACAGTCATATTGGGGAGGATCCATAGGGAACCCAGCAGATGATGACAGATGAACAAGGGACCTATAACCACAGTCATTCAACCAACAAAGGATAGGCCATTGAGACCGAAACCAGGGATTTTTGACACAAGGACCTCTAAGCTCGCAACATTAAAGCAGCCTTATTACTCACCCACCACGACTCAAGTAACTGAGCAGAATAGGGGGTGGAAAGATTGTGAGAGCCGTGGTGGGGGAGACTGTACAGAGGCATGGCACCCCTCAGTAACAACACACTGGGGCCAGGAGAACTGGGCTGAGTACTAGGATATTCAGTGTCCCTTGCCACAAGGACTAATACAGACAGCCCACTGAGGAGGATATACAACTGATCAGGGATGGGGAGGGGGGGAAGTGGGGAATTCGGGATAACAACGCTTTGTTTGCCCACTAAATAATGTAACTCATTATGGACAATAAATATATATTTTTTTAAAAAATAGTATATTTTATACTAGAAGACCTTTCAGGTTAAGATGAAAAAGTGTAAAGGGAGATTATATATAAATCTTATGCAAGATTTAAAATAGTCAACTTATTTTGCATAATCAAATTATCTTCCTATATATTTTCTTGTAGTATAAATAAATTTTATTTATTTATTCATTTTTTGTTTTTTTCTTGAGATAAAGACTCACTCTAGCCCAGGCTGACCTGAAATTCACTCTGCAGCCCCAAGCTGGCCTGAAACTAACAGCAATACTCCTAACTTAACCTTCCTAGTGCTGAGATTAAGGGTATGTGCCACCTTGCATAGCTTTTAATATAGCTTAATTAATTGAATTTTTTAAAACATGATAGTCCATATTTATAATTTACTTCTTGATGATCAGTTTTCAAACTGTGCCAGTATTTTTGGAACATTATTTTCCATGGAATATTTTCTGCAGAATGAAATTTTGATGATAATAGTTCTAAGAAGAAAAACACCACCAACTTCTGTTGGCATTGCCAAAACTGATGAAGATAACAAAATCAGGAGCATTTAGTTCACACTAATTCATGACAGTCTACCTCTTTGCTTCTTAACTTTCCTTTACCCTATAATGTGAAAATAATTTTCAATGCAGGTGCTATTTTTCTAATCACAATTAAATGAATCACTGAATTTTATAATTACCAATGAATCATTATATTCATATAGTCAGGAAATCAAATATATACAAAACTACACCTTATAAAACTGGTAATTGTGAAGCTATCAACTTTCTCTTATTGAAATGATGAAGAAATATTTCTCTTTTCATCCCAAATGAGTGCCTTTTTATTATATAAATAAAAAATAATCTATTATGCAATCAAGTTTGTAAATAATTCAGATTAGCGAGATACACAACTCATAATTGTTAATATAAAATTTAGAAAAAAATATCCTGCATTCTTTCTTCTCCCACTTCCAGGTAGAATAGCCATTAACATGCCTCCAAGGTAGCATAGGTAAAAATATTTTATCTTCTAAACTTTGTAAAGCTGCATTTACTTTTCACTACGTCATTGAAACCTCAGTTTTCCTCATATCTACTTAACTCATAGAGCTACTTCTTTATACATATAAAATGCTTGGTGTATATTGTGTTTGGCATGCAGTAACTGCTTGTAAAATTACTTACACTCATATTTGAGAATTGCTTTAATATTGCTTTTATGGGATATGGAAGTGTAAACTATAGATATGACTCAGAAAGGAAAAATTAAACCTGTTTAGAAATTGAACAACAGGAAGTGTTTTTAAAATAATATAGAAGCAACTATATTTTCATTAAATTTGACCAAGCAGCATGATAAAAATCTGCTTTGAGCTATAACATAGATGATCTCTGCACTGAATATGTCAAGGAACTTTTCTGAAAACCTATTCAACTTGTGCTTTTGATATAGTTCTGTCTGTAAATAAAATTAAAGATGTTTAAATGACAAGTCCAATTTATATTTATTTGACCCTGCACATGGAATATAAATCATCAACAATTGGTATTGCATTTGAAATTTTCAGCATTTTGAAATGCAGAAGCAGAGATGAAGAAAGTCATATGAGAACAATGAGGTTTTTATTGTTTGTCTTAAAAAGTCAAGTTTTTTTTTCTTTTTGTATTGTTCCCCAATATCTCCCTTGTGTCTCATTTAAGCCTTCATTTAACATAATAGTATGGAACAGAAGTTATAAAAATTATACAGACATGAGGAATCTGATATTTATTTCAAGATAAAATTCAAAGAAAGGATATTGATGGTATACTTAGAAAAGAAATACACTCTTTTTCACTAGAATGTTAGAGTGGTGAGGATAATCAAAGAAGGGAAAATATGAAAATTAAAGAGAAATTTGGCTCAGAGTAAGATTTTCTTTGTGTGTGTATGTAATGTGCATGCATGTGTACATGTGTTTGATTTTTCCAGTGTGTGTACATGGTGTGCAGACGCTCATGCACATATGTGCGCATCTGTGTGGAAAGCAGAGATCAAAGTCAGATATCTTCCTCAATGTCTGCCTTATATACTAGTACTGTCTTTCATTTGAACAAACTCATTGATGATTCTGCAAGTATATATAGCTACCTACTCATGGGGATGCCGTCTCCAATTCTCATGAGTAGAGATTACAGTGGGTTACCATTCCTACTCAGCATCTACGTGAGCCATGGAGGTCTGAATTCAGGGTCCCACGTTTTCAAAGCAAGCCCTTTTACTGAATGAATAATTCCAACAGCCCCATAAGTGTGTGATTGTGCAACTACCTTTAAAAAATGTTAAAAGTGAGGTCTCACTCTAGCACATGTTACTTCAAATTCACTTTGCAGCCTAAGCTGACCGTCAACTCACTGTGATCACTACTTCAGCCCCACAGGTGTTGGTATTGAGGATGTGAGGCATGATGCCTTGTTGTATGACTGTCTTTATTGAAGTAAATAAAGCTACTATCCAAGTTCAAAATGTAAGCATTTATTCAATCAATGCAAAAATCCAGTTCATATAAGGCACTCATTTATAAGTATATAGTAGAGTATAGTATAGATAATATGGAAAATAATAGATGGTACCTTCAGCTGAAGAGACTTAAAGCATATAAGCATGGAAATACCAGTCTTAAAAGATAAAATTCAATACAGAGACATTTGCTCAACCAAGTTTGTAGCCACTCAGTTTACAATAGTGAAGAATTTGAATCAAGCCACATGCCCAACACTGGAAAAGTGGTTATCAAAGATGTGGTACAAAATGGAATTCTATTCAGCAGTAAGGAAAATGACATAACAAAATTTGCACGAAAGTGGATGGACCTGGAGCAGATTATAAACAGTGAACTCACACAAGAACAGAAAGACAAACACCGAATGGTAGGTTGGGGGTAGATATATACAAAAGTAAATCCAAAAGGAATTATTACCATAAAATCCTTATTCTAGGACAGTAGGCTTAAAGATATAACCTTCCAAAGGAGTATGGGGGTATCATTAGGTAAGAAGGGATCTTAAGAGTGGGATGAAGCCTAACCCTCATCCAATTAGCTCTGGCCTATGACTCCCAGGACAAGAAATTGGCTACTATCCACATTGAGCTCTTGATAGGAGAGATCAATGAGGTCCCCAAAATAAGACAGGCTTTTGTCAAAGCACTTATTTACCTGACAGAGAAAAAAAATATGACCCTGTTGTTGAACACACCACAGGCTGTTGTCACACAACAAGGCTCCTGAATGGAACCTGGAAGGAATACAGTTCCCCAGATGGTTAGTCCATATAGTTCTAGAAAGTGCTACATTAGCTTCCAGGAGAAATAAACCAACAATATTAGGAAAAAGAAGGGGAAAGTATTTTAGGACAGAAACCAGCATGAGGAGATGTACATACCTGTGCATAATGGGCACTCATCCTAGGTGGGTAATCAAGGGCTCTCTGACCTAGAGATCTGCTCATTGGGCTGGAACTTGGATCCAAGCCAAATTCCTATGGTGACCAAGAATCTGGACACCAAGGGGATCCTTCCAGTAACCATGGGCCACACAGAGGCTACACCCACTATAATCTCACAAAATTAACAATGCTTGTCTCATTTAACCTAGGCTGATCTCACTCTCCATTGGAGAATCTGTTTTTATTTTTCAGAAGGCAACGAGAACTATGGACAACCCAATTCCACCAACAAGACAAAAAATGATAGCGGACTCCCTGGAAGAATAATTTATTGTAGTAGTGGTTTTGAAATGAGCAATGATTTCCAATCTTTTTGTTACAGAAAATTCCTATCAATGGATTTTCTAAGATGGTCTTTTGGGGAACAAATAAATAAGGACCATAAGTTGTGAATCAAATAATTTTATTTTAGCAAATAGATTTGGCTATCACTGCAAACAAAGTTTTAGTATAATATTGAATGTTGTTGATTTTCCAGAGACGATTCCCAAACATAGCATACCCTTAAGTAGAAGTTGACAAATGTACTTATATGCATATTTATATATATTTCCAAAAATCTAACATAATAAGTAATCTAAAGGAAAATAGTTTTTGAAATTTAGCTTTACATAAATGACTAAAAAAATCTGTCCAAAATATTCAATCTGTTATATGATAGTACCCACTTTGAAATGTTTTATTCAAGAAACATGTTGTGCATACTACCTTAATTCCCACATTGAAGTTAATATGTAAAATCATTTTCATTGTGCATTTTATGGGTAGCAGGTGTAACATTCTTACTACATTCATGCTGTTTATAATCTCCTGAAGAAGAGTTTGAGGTATAATGATTAAAGTTTTCTGGTCTGTAAAACTTGATGAATTCCTGATGGGATTCATTTCCAAACAGACTGGGATGCCTAGAATCTTATTGGTATAGCAATTTAGAAACATCCAGATAAAATAAAATGAGGAAAAAAAATGAGGATAAAATGAGAAAAAAAAAACTGTAGAAGGAGGTAGATAATGTTTACTTAGAGCTTGTATTTCTCAATCTGCTTTGTGTAGCAAAGGGAACTTTGCTTGATAGTCTATCTTTGATCCTCAGTTCAGACTGTTTTATTTTTATTTTTAGATCCCTACAGTTGTATGCAGCTATGGATTCAAGTTGGTTTTAAACAATAGAGTGCTACTGAAAGGAAAAAAAATTAAAGTTTTTGATGTATGGTAAGAAGTATGTGATTTCATTATCAAGAAAACAGAACAGGGCTGGAGAGATGGCTCAGAGGTTAAGGCACTTGCCTCCAGTGCCTAAGGCCCTGGGTTCAATTCCCCAGGACCCACATAAGCCAGACCCACAAGGTGGTGGCCCTGGTTCTCTCTCTCTCTCTCTCTCTCTCTCTCTCTCTCTCTCTCTCTCTCTCTGTCCGTATCTCTCTGCTTGAAAATGAATAAATAAAATATTTAAAAAAAAATAAAAAAAAAAAAGAAAACAGAACATAAGAAAATGTATATTTGCTTTCAATACTACTAGCAAATAGTTAAACATGAAGGACATCATGAAAACTAAGATCACAGGGCATTTAATATGATTATATTTTTTATCATATTAAAGAATTTTATAACAGGAAATCTGCCTCATGAAAGTTATATAATACAGTGACTTCAATATTATCAGTTAAAAATATATGTTATCATGTGACTTAAATATTATTATCATGCAGCAAAAAATATATATAAATATATATGGATGTGCTAATATACAGAATAAGAAATTAATCATTATTAAAATAATTTGAGAAAATTAATGAAAATGATGTTTTCAGTGACACCTCATCAGTGCCATCAGTTATGTTTCAGTGATGCCAAGTAATCTAAATGATCTGATAATAATCTCATCTTACTGATTTGTGCTATACTGTGTCCTTTAGCATTATATGAGAAATTGTGTAGAGTATGATAGTTCATACTCAGTGCTTACTCATGACTCAGTATATGAAAGAAAAATGCAGGAAGAAAGGGTGAAAGAGAAATGGACTGAGAGAAAATGATTTTATATTAAGCTTGAAGAATAGTTCATGTAATGATTCAAAGGTGGTTCCATGTGATTAAACCAGATTTAACATTCCTAATTGTAAAATAAAATGAATAACATAAATCATCTAGTGAAGTAATTCTTAATCTAAAAGCATACAATTTGAGGAACGAGAAACCTTGTCAAGATGTCAGTGTAAAAGAGGGAAGGAGGAGTCAAGTAATTTGCAGGATAATTCTGTATAAACTAAGGTTCCAGTCATGACTCAGAATAATACCATGGAATATACATATATATATGTGTGTGTATTTATGTAATTAAGAATATATTAAAAACTTAGATGTCACAGGAAAATGATGAAGAATGAATATACATACATATACATACAAATATGTACATACATATACACATAAATAAATGTATGTATATATTTGCTCCAGTTTTAGTGTGAGGTTTATGGTGTGAATCAAAAACCTTTGGTCAAAAAATGATGCACACTTCTTAGAATCGTGTCAATAAGTTGGAAAATAATTATAAACTTCTATATAATTTTAGAGGAAATGAAGTTCTAAGAAAGATATATCAGCAATCTGCCCAATTAATTCCTTTTATTTGTAACCATGAAATATATCTTTTTCTCCATGAAGGAAAAATAGAATTGAAAAGTTCAGAGAACTAACATGTATTCTACACGAAAGCATACTGATTGTAATATTTTTGGTGTGTAAAATCCATGTCATGTTCTAAATTGAGAAATGATGCTACTAATGAGTCCACTCATCCCTCCCAGTGAATGAGCTATCTGCTACAATCTGTCAGTTACAACTTGTAATTTTCCAAAGTTCAATATATGTAGGTGCATTTAAATATATGTATGATGTCCTGATAACTAGACTAACAATGTAAAAAATTATAGTAACACTTAAAAATTTTGTCACCTCCTTTCTCCAATGTCCTCCTTCTGTGTTTCTTGATCTTATTTTATTTTTCTCAACTGTGCCCATTTTCATGCTTACTCTATTTCCTTCATAATATTAGTTGACATTTACTGAGTATAAACCTAGTTCTTAATATCTATGTCAGTTTTACTTCATTCTACAACTGAATACTCCAAACTTTTACAACTCAATTGTTCTCAGATTCTGGATACTGGAATGAACCAAAGAAACAGCCTCATTGCACAGAAAATTTACATTCAAATTGAGCAATTTTCCTTCCCACTAAACAAAACCCTTCCTCCCAACTAATCAGCTTTCTACTTTCTTGAATTTATTAGTGACTCACTAAGTTAAATAACGGGTGCTTGCATGACCTTGGGTTGGTAGTTATTTACTTGAACAACATGACACTGAAAACATCCCTACCTCTCCCCAAGCAACCAGTAACTGCCAAAAGTTTCTCTTCAAAGAGTGGAACCTTGTGAGCCATTTCCATATCCACGGAGGAATGCTGACGGTTCAGTTTAGTGCATAAAACAACAATTATTATAAATTCATGAATGTAAAAGTCATATCATGTTCAAAAGATAGCCCTCCACAGCACTCTTCCCTATCCTCTGGATCTTAACATTGTTTCCATCCCCTCTTGCGTAATATTTCCTGAGTCTTAGAGTATATATATATATATATATATATATATATATATATATATATATATATATATATATATATATATATATATATATATGCACTAATCTATGGGTATGAACATAAATATTTAGAAAGCAGTTTGACAACATTCCCATTTAGCAAATTGATAGTATGATAGTATCGGGTCTGCCCCACACTCCAGTGGCCTAAGACCTTCTAACCAAAGGCTAATTTTTTTAAGGGGGAATGCTGCTAAATTCCTTTCTTTTGATTTAGTTATAATTATTCCTACTAACTCAGAACAAAAGATACACTCAACAGTTCTTCAAGATCTCAACTATGAAGAGTATATATTTAGGTTTTACATCACATTGAATTTTTATAGGAAAATAAAAACCCTGGGTTCAATAGTATTGCAATTATCTTTCATGTTTTAAAGGCGTTTAGATCCAGAAGGTAAGACGGTAATTTTGAATTCATAAAAATAGCTTGTTTTTATTTGTCTGCTATGCAGCTTTTGAAGTGGAAATAAGTTATGTATTAGGTTTTAAAAATGTTTTCATTGGGAAATTTAGTAACTGTAGCGAAATAGTCCTATTCCCATTGGGTTATCTTCATTTGTCCCTCTCATCCACCCCCTTCCAATGAGAACTGTCCTCAATGACTGTATCAGTAATCACTGTGGGGTCATGAATATACCAGGTCCTGTGGGGGGGCAATGCCACACTGTATGCCCTCATATCCCTTCCATTTTACATTTTTTGCCCCTATTCCACAATGCCCTGTGAACCTTAGAGGTCATGTAAGAAGTCCTCTTTAGTGTTCAGATATCAGGACCCATTTTGACTTTGATGTATTTTGAACCACCTCAGTATCTACCTCCATATACTTGGAGAAGGGTCTTTGGTTAGCAATGAGACCAGAACCCTTATTTAATGCACTGTAATATTTGCTGAGACCAGTGGTGTGATGATGATGACTTGTCCAGTGATAGGCATTAGACTTTCACTTCTTATCATTTTAGGGTCTTAAGTCTCCACAGTAGTCATCATTATCTGCAAAAAAAACAGGTTCTTTAACAAAAAGTGACAGCAGAAGTCCAGAGACACTTAAGATCTCAACAATAAAGCAGACTTAAAACTCTCCCACCATGACTGAGGGAACTGAGTGGAAGAGGAGCTTGAAA
The DNA here is from genome assembly GCA_004024765.1 of Zapus hudsonius. Classification (NCBI taxonomy): domain Eukaryota; kingdom Metazoa; phylum Chordata; class Mammalia; order Rodentia; family Dipodidae; genus Zapus; species Zapus hudsonius. The sequence goes on from PVHP010049444.1 coordinate 10,281, forward strand.
GAATGGTGGGGGAGATTATTCAGAGGCATTGACCTCTCAGGAACAAAACTGGCTATCTCTGGTGCATTTCATAACCCCCTAACCTAAGGACAGATCCAGTATGCACACTCAGGAGGGACCCCAGTGGGTAGAGGACAGAGAGGAGGGAAATGGGGGCATCTTCACAAGATTTGCTCTCTATATATATATATATATATATATTCATAATAAAGATATTTTAAAAAGTAAGAGAAGCAGTCTCTAAAAGAGATTAAAATATACATTTATAAGAAGGGATTTGATGGGAAAACATGTCCATCTACTCAAAGATCAGTATAACTTTCCCCTTAGGGTCTATGACCTTCCAGACTATAGGTTTTCAAGGAGGTCTCAGTACAAACATTAATTCCATCCCACTGCGTGGGCCTCATATCCAATCAGAAAGTAGATGATTACCCCTATAACTTCATGTAAGACTATTGAACCAGTGAGTGCAACTAGTCTGACTGATTGGTTTTGCACCTTGTGGAATTCAATGTTATTTTAACATTGTTGATAGCTTTTAACTACAAGCACCTCACACAGTGCTTTCTATCATCATGAAAGCTAGCCAAGAAGATCTATTCCATCTCATTTCCAACTTGATTTCTCAATGATCTTGGTAGCCCATGATGTCTTCATCAATAGGGCCTATGTAGTGTTCTTTGGCAATAGCCTGCATTGTTTTTGGAGGCCTCATGTGCCTTCCAAAAGGTCACTACAGGGGGAGCATGACTCAATTCTCGCGCTGAGATTTACAAGCAAAAACCTATGGTCTTGGAGTAAGGCTTTCTTCATCCATGCAGGGTGCTTCTGTTCAAACTATCTCTCTTCAGAGAGTGCAGCAAGAGAGACCTATAACCACAGCCAATCAGTCAACCCAGGATAAGTCAGTGAGACAGACACTAATGACTTCCAACACATCTTAAATTAGAAGCACAGAGACTCTTAAGTTCATAAAAACAACAATGAAACAGACTTAAAATTCAACCTCCATGAGTCGGAAGTGAACGGAAGAGGGGGCAGAAAGATTGTAAGGGCCATGGTGAGGGAGATTTTCCAGAGACATTACCCTCCGCAGCTACAACTCATAAATGGGGGGGCAACCTTGTTGCCTCCTGTGTTATCCATAACCCCTTGCTACATGGATTGATTCAGTGTGCCCACCAAGGAGGATAGCCAGTGATTGGTGACCTGGGAGATGGAAATGGGAATATAAACACAAAATTTACTCAATCAATGTATCTAATTTTGGGCAATAAAGATAAAATTATTAAAAAAAGAAAAATATCGGACTTCCGGGGAAGATGGCTGACTAGCAGACGCGCCATAAACCTCGGGGAAATTAGGACTAGGTTCTTCAGCAGGGACCCAGCTCGTGGGCATTAGCTGCGGCCACGAGCTGAATTCTAGGCACCTCTGAGTACAGGATCTGCACAACTGGAAGCTGACAGCGTGGAAAAGAGCTCGCAGGAAGCAGTGAGTCCTCAGGGCAGGCGGTGCTGGAGCGAGCAGCTCTTGGCTGCCTGCCGCCTGAGCCTCTCTTTCAGTGGGCCAGCTTTCCTTGGGTTTTGGCCCCCAACCTCCCGCCCTCTGTCTATCCCGCCCCTCCCGGGCACTCGCCTGTCTTTCTTTTTCAACTTTCTGACGGTTTTTCAAATTTATTTCTGATATTAATATTCTTTATCAATCGACGATCGGTACACAGCCCCTACCCCCCTCCTTCTGCCTCCAGCGCATCCGCCCGCCTCTCCGTCCCGGGGGCTCCGCCTCCCGCCATCTGCTGCTTCCCTCCCTGATCGCTTCTACTTCTTCTTCTGTCCCTCTTCCACCGCAAACGGGGCTCCTTCGTACCCCCCC
>PVHP010049445.1:0-12158 GCA_004024765.1 Zapus hudsonius
ATAATAGCCAAGAACTGGAATCAGCCCAAATGCCCATCTATGGAGGAATGGACAGCGAAACTATGGTATATTTACACGATGGAACTCTACTCAGCTGAAAGGAAAAATGACACATCGAAATTTAGAAAAAAATGGTCTGACTTTGAGCAGATCTTACTAAGCGAACACTCAAAAGAACAGAGATTTGAACGCCGCATACTCTCCCTCATATGCGGACCTTAACCAGGATAACCGTTTTCTTTCTGCAGACTAGTAGAAAGAATTGAGAGGTTATGAATGAGGGGTTAGGGAAGGGGGGAGGGGAATGGCTTAAGCAGGAGGACAATCCAAATTAGGTTCAAAAATATAAAATCCTCATGAGCATACTGTAATCTAAAGAGTAAATAGTGGGCGTCAACTGGCAAGAGGGGTCATGAGTAGTAGGAGAGAATGTTTAAGTCTGTGAATAATTGAGCAGTCTGAAAGCCCCGGGTCCCAGTAACCAGTCCCTTCCCTCACTGAGCTGTTGACCAAAGTGACCCATGAGGTTCCAAAAACAAGACAGAATTCTGTCAAGGCTCTTGAACACCCTCCCCAGGTCTGAGACGAAATCCTGTTGCTGAAGAAATCGCAGAATGCCATCGATCAGCATCGAGAGTCCCAGCGAGGTCTGGAATGGTAACCAACCCACAGATGGCAGTTAGTGAAGGGCTGAAGGGCAATGCACAAGCTGCCAGGGGAAGCTGATCGGCGATAACTGGAGTAAACAGACCACTGGCATGAAACATAGTCTGCGGCCATGAATAGGCTGAACACAGTTCCTACTGGGAGAGAACAGCAAACCAAGAAAGGAGCACTTGTGCAATGGAGGAGCCTGGGCCTGCGGGAGACAATCAACAGCTTTTAAATTCGGCCAAATATTCCACTTAGTGAGTGGTAGCCCTTGTCTGGAACTGGGGATTCAGGGCGATAAGCACTAGATCCCATTCTTTTGGGCTCCCAAGAAAAGATGTACTATTTGAGTGATTGATGGGGAGGCTACTAAAAATAGAATCTAGGTAATCCAGCATTGTGTATATTTGTTAACCTATACTGATCTCACTCTCCAATGGAGAATATGTTTGTATTTTTCAGGATGCAGTGAGAGAGCTGTGGCCTGTCTAACCCTACAAACCGAACGTAGGCTGATAGCTGAGATCCTGGCAAGAGATGAGCCATCACAGTCATATCGTGGAGGATCCATATGGAACCCCACAGAGAATGATAGGATGAACAAGGGACCCACAGCCACAGCCATTCAACGAACTCAGGATTAGCCAAATGTGTTTGTGTTTTTCAGAATGCAACGAGGGAGCTGTGGCCCATCTAACCCTACCAACCAACGGTAGGCCAATGGCTGAGAACCTGGCAAGAGAGGAGCCACCACAGTCATATCGGGGAGGATCCATAGGGAACCCAGAAGACAATGAATGATGAACAAGGGACCTATAACCACAGTCATTCAATCAACACAGGATAGGCCATTGAGACAGAAACTAAGGATTTTTGACACAAGGACACCTAAGCTCGTAACATTAAAGCAGCCTCATTACTCATCCACCACGACTCAGGGAGCTGAGCGGAAGAGGGGGCAGAAAGATTGTTAGAGCTGTGGTGAGGGAGATGGTCCAGAGGCATGGCACCCATCAGTAACAACACACTTGGGCCAGGAAGACCAGGCTGAGTACTAGGATATCCAGGATCCCTTGTCACAAGGACTAATACAGACAGCCCACGGAGGAGAATATCCAACTGATCAGGGATGGGGAGGGGGGGAATTGGGGAAGTCGGGATAACAACTCATTATTTGCCTACTAAATAATGTAACTCATTATGGACAATAAATATATATTTTAAAAAATTGTATCCTAAGTGACTTGAAGATCAGATAAGGATTATAAGATGATATCATGTTGGATTTAAAGTGAACCCTAAGTTCAATATCATTTGTCCACATAAGAAAAAGGGACAGCACAGAAGTATGGAGGACAGTGACATGTGAAGATAGAGGCAGAGCCCAGATGCAGCCACAGGCCAAGAGCTGGAAACAAGCAATGATTTACTGTAGAGCCTCCAGAAGAAAAAAAGAAACTAGAGATCCCTTCACTTCAAACTGCTGCTTTCCAGAACTGTGAGAGGACAAATTTGTGTGGGTTAAGTCACGTCATTTATGGTACTTTGTTATGTAGCAGCTCCAGGAAACAAATACATACATGTCCTTGGATGTTTTCCACATCTGAGCCTTTTTGGGCATCTGCTTCTCAGAGACCTGAGTTCATATTCAAGCACTTACTTCAATAAAAAGAGCCCTTGGAAGGTCTTCAAGAAAAGGTGTATGCAAGAACTCCAGCAGATGGCAGTACAAGCCAAATTAGGCATGCAAATTAGCTTGGGTCAACCATGACCAGGGCACAATTTCTTGTCATTCTCCAAATCACATTCTTACCTACAGTAACATTCAGACGCCTAAACTAGACTATTAGAAAATGATTCTTCATGGCTTGAATGGCAGGCAGAACCACAATGGAGGTCCCTGCAATAAGTCCTTCTGAGAAGTGCTTTGGGGACTGTGATAAATTCTTGATCACCATTGCTTTGGTACCTTCACTGTCACTGGTAAGAAAAAGAAAAATGCACATAAAGAACATGTTGTGACACTTTGTGCTTCTGGTCTCCAACTTGGGCACACACGTAAGTGGGCTTTGGGCTACCTATGAAGAATTTCAGAATAAGAATGTCCTACCGACTAAGACAGTGTACCTCAGAAATGCTTTTCACAGAAATATCCAGAAGAAGTTTTCAAGTAGCACATAACAGAGAAACATAGAATTCAGGAGGTCCCCTAGCTTTCTGTACACTCAAGGGTCTTATCACTGTCTCTTGAGCTCATGTTGATCAATAAAATGGAAACCTTAGATAACTAAATTTTAAAGTCCCATCTAATTTTGAGATTTCAAGACCCTATAAACTTTTCACTACATAACTAGATTCTGATTCAAAACTCTTCAACTCAACTCAGTCAACACTCAAAATTAGCCTGCCAAAAGGTGAGTGCAAAGGTCATGTCAGTGCACTCACTGCAGCTGCCTGTGTTGAAGGCATCTCTCTTGGAAGAGAGACAAAACGTCAATTGTCTCAAGAGACTTCCCTGAACCCAAATTGTGGCACTGTCTTCATTCACTATTCCTTGGATGGCCTTCTTCTCAGCCAAGCATCTCTATGGCCAGCTTTGACTTCCCTGGAAATAGTTTATTTGATGAGATGGACAAGTTCTGCAAAGATTCTGAGATGAGAAAATAGCAAATCATTGCTTTTCCTACATTGCTTTTTACACATCAGTCAAAGGTAAGAAGCATGAAACTCAACAATGCACGGTTTGGGTATCATGGTGTCTTGGGCCAGCCAGAGCTGGGTCTCATTTCTACTTGCAAAAGAAAGGAAAGTTTTATTTTTAGTTTCAGAATCCCATTTGTCTGCATGAAAACTCTGGTTTGATAGCTTTTATTCTTCCCACAACTTGATTTCTTAAAAGCGAAACACTTTGCATCTCATTTTGGATCTGCTCTTTCATGGATCAAAGCTAATGACATTCTTAGCGAGGGAAAGATATACCATTTGCTAGCTCCATCTTTTTTGAAGACAATTTGTTGAAGCCGATTTTAGGGGAGACTGGGACATAGGGGAAGCACTCCAACTTGTGTTGCTGTGGCAACTTCAGCACTTGCTGGGCTCCTGAGTGAGTACAATTTTACTTTTTAAAATATCATTGATTTCCACAGTGCAGAAATGCAATTAGCCAAGTCTATAGAGGAGGAGGGTTTTCTTTCATTGCCTTTGGGTGCTGGAAGGTCAGGCTGAGATGGAGTCCTTTCACAGACATAATCACAGTGGAGTTTGAATAGTTATTTCAGGGGGCGCCAGGAGGGAGCTAAAGGTGGGGGAGGCATGAGATGTCTCGAGACTAGTGCTATTGTCACAGAACAAAAAATTTGAAGGTAGGGTGTCATTATTTAATCCTCACCACACAGCTAAGAAAGTTCCCTTGCAAACCTGCTATGTCACATTTGCTGAGGGTCTCTCCTTGCATGAAGCATTTTTAAGTTGCACAAGTTACACAACTTACAAAGATTTGCAGTTCTGGTTTCTGCCAAATGTCAAGCCTACCATGGTCTCAAAGCAACCATTCTCTCCATGCTATGGGAAGTGATCTATGAAGGGCCATAAAGGTGGATGAAATTAACATAATGATACTTATTATTACATATAATTAATATATGGCAATTAGGGTAGGGAAATGGATCAGCAGTCACCCTGGGTTTAATTCCCCAAAATCCATGTAAAGTCAAATACAAAGTGGTACATGCATGTGTGGTCCCCATGAACCTATAAAAATGGGATGCCATTTGACAATTAAATTTGCAGCAGGAAGAGACCCACAAAGTTTTCCTCAGACCTCCACATGTGCACAGTGGCACATGTGTGTATGTATACACACACACACAAATAAATGAATTTTTTAAATTAAAATATATGTGCTAATAATATATTTTAAAATATTATGAATACTGACTTCACCTACTGGCTAGTGGATAGAACAGAAATGTATTTCCAATTAAGAAGTCAAGAGATAATATGGCATTTGACCCTTAACCAAGTAATTAAACTGAACATTACAAATAAAAAGCAGGACAGCTTAAACATGAGCCTCCTGACATATATAATTTATTAAGAAATACATGTTTCCTAGGAAATATTCTTGCCAAGAGAGGTTTACTTTGAATGCAACCACAAGCAAACACCAGAAAGACCCAGAATGCATTATACTGTGTACAGTAACATTTCTTTACTTCGGCACTATTATCATTTGTGTTTAAATAACCATGAGACATGGGGGCAAAATCTTTGCCTTCAACATCCTTGTGACAGTTAATCTTGATAATCATTTTGACTGGATTTGAGAAGTGCCTATGAGACACACTTCTATGTGTATCTGAGAGTGCTCAGAGAAGACCTGAGCTGGCCTCCTCCACCATGTCCTTCCTACCAAGAAATCACTGATACTGTGAGCCAAAATCCATCCTCCTGTATTAACTTGATTGTATCAGGTAAGTTGTTACAACAACAAAGACTAACAAAACCCTGCAAGTATGAAAACTGAAACCATCTCCAGTTATTGCCAGCACATTTATCTCTGTCCCTCACAATTTATACCATATTTAAAACTATTAATATTAGGAAACTAGCCTAACCCTTTAAAAACAGCAGGCCATGCAAGCAAACAACTGAGAATATAATATAGCAATGGCTCAAACCCCACAGACTAAATGTGAATCACCACACCTAAAGCTGGGAGGCAGAACTTTGAAGGTAGTATGCATGAACTGGCAGTTACATTTTTAGCATGCGTATGTTAGGTTGCTGCTCCCTTTTCCATTCATAGATTGTAAAATAAGTCATTCTGTGTAGATGTCTAATGTATTATGAACAATATTGTCATCATGCTGTCTTTTCTCAGGTAGGAATGGAGAAAATGTGTTATTTATTACCTGAGGAAAGAAGACAAGTATTTGCAGTTCTGAGGATAGAATCCAGGGTTCCATGTATACCAGGCCAATGCATAACCCTCCTGCCTCTACCATATAAGTTCCAGGATTACAGACATGTAACATGGCTGGTGTTCTCTGTCTTTAAATTCAGGAAAAATATAGTCAATTATCTACTTAAAACTTACATGTTTGACCAGAGCATGGCAGCTGCTTACATTCACAATCCCAGCACTCGGGATGCCAAGGCAAGAGGATTGCTGCAAGTTCAATACTAGCCTAGACTTTAGAATAAATTCCATGCCAGTCTGGGCTACGGATTGAGACCCTGTCTCAAAAAAAAGAGTTAAATTAATTGATAACCCAAATTAAGTGAAAATGTTTGGAAAGTACAATGAATTTTTTTTACTAATTTATATAGCACAATTTTTCCAATATTTTAGTTATCTATAACGTATTTATATTAAATATTGAGCATATACCAATTTATTCCAGAAAATCTTGAATAGTTTATGTAGCACACAGCCTTTTGTGGGGAAGAAGTCATCAGCTGTCTTAACCAGCTGTGGGCCCTGTAAGCCTTATGGTTGGCCAGTGAGGCCAAAGGTTCCAACTAGGGCAATGGTGGTATGTCTATTATGGGGAAAACCAACTGCTCTCTGATTAGACTGGAGGCCTGCTCCACAGCAGGGAATACATGCCTGGTACTGAAGACCTAGTCAAAAGCCTATGGCTAGTGAGGTCATAAGCCCTATGGTTGCCTTGTTAAATGGATAATATTATACCCACCAAACTGCTCCAAAACTACTCTCTTTATGTTTATGTCCCTGTACTAATACTACTCTAACTTTTGGTTAGAGAAGCTTCTCTTTTCAGATGGTGGTAACCACTGGGTGATTCAAATTCAACATAGTGCTGAAAAGAAGTGACAGTGGTGTGTTCAGTACTAAGTGAGATATCTCTATCACACACTCCAAGGCTCAGGAACCATTGCAGAAAAGGTGGCGGAAAAAATGTCAGAGTCAAAGGAAGGGTAAGATTACTTACAATGCTATTTTGTAGATACAAAGTGGCCTTGATATTCATAAACTCTCAGTGGCTACCACTACATACATAAGAACTTCATAATAGGAGGGGAAAAGGATGACATCAAAATATAAGAGAGACTAAATGGAAAGAAGAAAGGAATCACTGAACAGCAGATTTGGGAGGGGAAAAATAGGATTGGTAGGAGGGGTAATGATCATGTTATACTATCTATACATATTGATGTTATTAATAAAAAGTTTAAAATAATAATAATTAAAAATCTTGAGGAAGTACCCCAGTGGGTAGGGGACAAAGAGGAGGGAAACAGGAACATATTCATAAGATTTGCTCATATAATGTATAAACTTATTCATAATAAAGATATTTTCTGAAAAAACCTTGAATAGAAAATGGAGCCACAGTCCTATCATTAAACTTAATTATTACTTTTTAAATGTTTTCATCCTTATAGTGTTTTTCCCTATAGTGTTTGTTACTGTATACAATTTTGTATCCTTCCTCTCTCATTATGAGGACCTGTGATGTGAGTTACTATGAGCTTTTCTCATGGATCATATATTAGTTACCCTCTTCTTGCTGTGACCAGACACCTGACAAGAAACAACTTAAATTATGAACTTAAAGTATGAACTCTTCAGTTTATTTCAGTGTCCAGTCCATCCTAATAGGGAAGGCATGGCAGCAAGAGCTTGAGGCAGCCGGTCACATTCTGCCCTCAGGGAGGAAGCAGAGAGCAATCAATACTGAGGTAGACAGCTTTATATTTTCCGGACACTGCTTTCCTTTGAATGATGAGTCTCTTTTCATTTTAAGAATGGTGGATCAGGGGCTCAGAAGACTACCCAGTGGATAAAGGGTTTATCACACAAGCATGAGTGCCTGAGTTAGGCTCTCCAGAACCCACAGAAAGCCAGGTTCTGTAGCACTAGGACTGTAATCCCAGCATGCCTAAACAGAAAAGACAGATGGAGACAGGATTATGGCCTGGAAATTCACAGATCAGCTAGCCTGGTGAACACAGTACTGAACAGAAAGAGACCCTGCCTCAAACAATGTAGAAGGTAAGGACTGACACGCAAAGCTCTCCCTGACCTCCACACACATGCACACACATACACAAATACACATAACACACACAAACACTCATGCACACCAAGGAAAATTATGGACGGGTATGGGAGATTGACCTGGGGAAGAGCACAAGTAGCCTCAGGAAGGCAATCTTATGTAGGTCAGCTGGACAAGGTATTCAAAAGTGCCACCTATGACGACTGTTTGGAACCATATTGTGTTTCTTCCCAATTGGGGTGAGGAAGGACCACCTACCTCCAAATTACCTGGAGAGCTTATTATATGTGTGAATTCCTGGATGTCAGCCTGAACCCTCTGACTCAGCATCCTGGATATGAGCCAAAGCTTTGCCTGTTTAACAAGCTCCCTTGGGAATTCTTCCACATACATGGAAAGGTGCAAACATCAGGTTTAACTTTCTAGACATGAAAGTAATTGTGCACAGGGCTCAGGTGTCATGAAGTGTACTTGAACATTCCTGTGTAAGAAGCAGGAACTTATTATGAAGAGTCTTTAGAGACTCTTCTTGTGTTATAAAAGTGTTTAGAGTGCTAGAGAGATAGTTCAGCAATTAAAAGCATGGCTTGCAATGTATCTAACTTTGGAAAATAAAGATTTTTTAAAGCACTGCCTATAAAGCCTGACATCCTGGGTTTGATTCCCCAGTACTCACATAAAGCCAGATGCACAAGTGGTGCATGTGTCTGGAGCTTGTTTGCAGGAGGCCCTTGTGTGCTCATTCCCACAGTGAGGTCTGCAGATCATGAATGTCTTCCATTATCTCTGAAAGGAACCCTGCAAAAAATAAAATTACTGCGGAAGAAAAGACAGAGGAAGGGAGAAGAAAGAAAGGAATTCAGTGTCATCATCTGCCTCCAGAAAGCACAGCCAAGCTAGCTAAGAGCTCCACAGGGACCCTTCTCCAGCTGGGACAAGGACTTCCTGGCAGGTTGATTTTCCAAGAAGAACACCAGTGGAGCAAAGAGGAGCACTATCATCCAGCAGTCCCGGGAAGGTGTGTCTGAGCTCCAACCACAGCTTCTGTGTGGGAGAAGATGCTGCCGGGCATGTCTTACTTTTGTAGGGCTTCATAGGTTTTCTCCAAAAAGAAGCTTATTGTGGAGATTCTTTAGGAAAACACATTTTGGGGGGAGCATCTAATTGTGAAGATGTTCTTTTGCAAACCATTCTGCAGCATTTGTGTGTATAATTCTTGCATGGAAAACATAAAGGAGAGATTCAATTCATTGTTTCAACTTGTCAGATGGTTAAGGGACAGTGACTTCAACTGGCTGGCAGTGAACAGCTCATGCATATATAAAAATATTTATACAAATTTATAAATGATCATAAATATATTTATATAGTTACTTCTAGAATAATAAATTAGTAATATTTATTATTTATGATAATAATTGCATAGAATATAAATTATATGATATAAATTCATAATACATTATTATATATTATTGAAATATAAGAAATAGGCTGGGAATGTAGCTCAGTGGTAGAATACTTATCTAGCATAAGAGGTTCAGGGTTCAATCCCCAGCCCCACTCACATATGCTGTAGAAATAGCTCAGTCAGTAAAATGTCTCCCTAGCAAGCATGGGGACCTGAGTTCTATCCCCAGCACCTCCATAAAATGCTGGGGATGGTGGCATGTGCTAGGAGGCCAAGGAGGCTAGGAGGCATGTGACAGGAGGATCCCTGGGGCTTGCTGGCTAGCTAATTAGTGAGTTTCAGGCCAATGAGAGACCTTCCTCAAAGAATGTGGACCACATTCCTGAGGAAGATACCTAAGACTGTTTTCTGGCCCCCACATTTGTGCACAACATTTGTATGCGTACCTACACACACATGAACGCATGCACATATCAAAAAATGCAAATGTGGACTGGAGTGATGTCTCACTTGGTAAAGTGCTTCCTACACAAGCATAAAGACCTGACTTCAGGTCCTCAGAACCTCCCCCCAAAATAAAACAAAAAATGCCAGGCATCATGACATATTCAGTGCTGAGGAGATGAGCAATAGGTTTAATGAAAGCCCCTGTGTCACTGTATAAGTTGGACAGTGACTGTGGAAGACCTAGAATGTCAACCTCTGGCATTTACATGCACTTACATGCATATATGCATGCATACACACGTGCATGAACATCAACACACATAGACATGTTAATAGGAAAGTGAATATACATATAGTTATATAATAATTGTCTAATGTGTAAGTGTATATTATATATACATATGGATAGATAGGAAGAGAGAGTGAGTGAGCATGAGAGAAAAAGAAAGAGAGGAGTTAAGACAGGTTCTTGTTAATGTAGCCCAAGATGGTCTTGAACTTTTGGTTCTCATGTCTCCCTGTGCCATGGTTAATATTCTCTGAAAAGATTCTGACAAAATATCTCAGGGAAAATAACACCACATTCAGCTTAATTTTTTTATTTTATTCATTTTCAAGCAGAAAGAGAGAGAGAGAGAGAGAGAGAGAGAGAGAGAGAGAAAGTGCCAGGGCTACCACCTTGTGGGTCTGGCTTATGTGGGTACTGGGGAATTGAACCAGGGGCCTTAGGCACTAGAGGCAAGTGCCTTAACCACTGAACCATCTCTTCAGCCCCTTAATTTTTTTTTATTGTGATGCCAGGGATCAAATATTGTGGTATTGGGGATCAGGGCTGGAGAGATGGCTTAGCAGTTAAAGGCACTTGCTTGCAAAGCTTAGTGACATGGGTTCAGTTCCCCAGTGCCCACATAAAGCCAGATGTAGGAAGTGGCACATGTGTCTGAAGTTTGTTTTCAGTGGCAAGTGGTCCTGGTGCGTCCATACTGTCTCTCTCTCTCCAATAAATGAATAATAATTTTAAATAATCTTAAAAATTATTATTGGGGATTAATCCTGAAGACTTATTCATGTCATTGTGCCCCCAACTCAATTTATAGATTCACACACACACACACACATATATATATATATATACATATAATGTAATTTTAAGTTACATATGAATGTTAGACATTATTAATAGCATTCATATCATATGTCTATAACATAATATGAAAATATTTTGTTATATTATAAATACTATATATAAATTGTATAATTTGTGTTTCAGATATAAAGAACATATATCATATAAATATGTATGGTGATTATATTAAACTATAAATAATCTGTAGGCATGTGTGAATAAACATATGTTTATATATTAATTTGAGTATATTTATCTCTTGTCTATGATGCTATGTAGAAAGACAAATGTCATCTCTGCTGAGTTAACGTCATTTTGTTCTTCAGGTTTCTTTAGGGAATTAGAACATATCACGGTCTGTGTGGAGAGACTCACGCAGGTAAAAATAAGAGCCACAGTGTGAAAAAAAAAAAAGCAACTCTGCTCCATAATGACTCATCATAATCTTGCAAGAACAAACCCCAGGGATTCAGGCAATGTCCAGTGATAATCCCAGATGCTATATGTCTCTGCACTTGCATGAGACTCATTTTGAAGTGTGTTATATCCCCAAGTACAGGAGATGGAATTGAATTTCTGAGAGTTCAACTAGTGTGAGGGTTTGGGTCCTTCATGTCCTTACTTTTGTCTGGTGAGAAATCATACTCCTAGCAACAGTAGATGCTACTCTGCCTATGACTGTGCTTATCTACACAGGTCTGAGTGAGGAGCAAATTTGACAAATTTTATTCTTGCATGTATACAGAATGCAATGAAAATGTGAAACAATATGAAATGAAGACTGTATACACTGCCAATGACTTATTACTTGCTGAAACACAAGCGATCATCATCACATGAGAAGAGGGTCCTCTCCACACACAGATAAGGAAACAGGAACCCCACATAACATATGAGAAATCCTACCATGAATGAACCAAAAGTTTAAAGAGTAATTCCACATGATTTTTTAAAAGATCACCTTTTAATTGCATGATGAAATTTTTGCCCCGAATTGAAAAATACTCAAATGCTTTAGGAATGGTAGTCTACACAAAGAAAATTATAGAAGGAAGTGAAGTTGAAGCAACAGATTCCTACTATCCCAGATTTTAGAGAAAAGACATTGTAATTTTTCACATACCTGAATAAAAATAGTAAGAACATATTCCACTCAGTGAGGTGGAACCCTTGATTGGAAATGGGGATTTAGGTCAATATGCACCGGATCCCATACACTTGGGCTCCCAAGAAAAGATGCACTATGTGAACGTCTGATAGGGAGGCTACTAAAAATAGAAACTAGGTAATCCAGAATGGTCTATATCTGTTAACCTATACTGTTCTAACTCTCCAATGGAGATTGTATTTGTATTTTTCAGGATATAGCGAGTGAGCTGTGGCCCATATAACCCTACCACCCGACAGCAGGCCAAAAGATGAGACCATGGCAAGAGATGAGCGACCACAGTCATATTGTGGAGGATCCATATGGAACCCTGCAGAGAAGGACGGGATG
>PVHP010049446.1:0-12136 GCA_004024765.1 Zapus hudsonius
TTTTAACTTTTATTTTAGAAAGCCTTTTGCTGGGCTAGAGAGATGGTTCAGCGGTTAAGGCACTTGCTTCTAGTGCCTAAGGCCCCCGGGGTTCAATTCCCCAGGACCCACATAAAACCAGACCCACAAGGTGGTGGCCCTGATATGCTCTCTCTCTCACTCTCTCTGTATCTCTCTACTTGAAAATGAATAAATAAAATATTTTTTAAAAAAAGAAAGCCTCTTGCTATTATTAAAATTCAATTTTCATTTCTGTTTGCATGGACAAAATTGACTCTCTCTGTGGGGGGGGTAGGGGATGTGAGAAACACTGCCTTTAATCTCTGCAGCTGGGCCCCTTGCTTAGTTTCATGTTACACATTTTCTGCCTTTTCTATTTACTGCATTTTCACTAGGGAAAAACAAATACTGCCCAGCAGCTCATCCTCCATCAGATGTTCCACATTTTCTCTCTTGGATTGTGATATGGCCTTCCAAATCTGAAAAGCGGGGAGGAGTTAGGCACCCCTGTGTGTGGAGGAGGGTAACTGCTTAAGGGTGGAGGGCCCAGCAAACGTCTAACTTAAGAACGTAGTGGTGAGGGTTCCTGGAGAAAGACGGCTTTGTTGAAAGATGATTCGTTTGCACTTTGGTGAGAGAGAATATCTTTTTGTAGTCTTATGGCAGAGGCGGGCTTCTGTGGTCCTAAAAGCCACATTGCATTCTCTTTCTCTTACATCAGCCCTCGGCTGTCCCTTCCCTCTCATGAGGCTCAACAATGAACAAAGTGGCCACTGTTGGTTGGAGTTGTGGGCTCTCTCTCTCTCTCTCTCTCTCTCTCTCTCTCTCTCTCTCTCTCTCTCTTTCTCTCTCTCTCCCAGGATAGAAATCTTCAGATGTTGTTTAAACTCTAAAAATTCTTCTCCTCTCAGAGAAGGGAGTTGCTGAATGTTTGTTAACTGTGGAAAATCCCATGCAAGCCAGCTCTGAAGGCTTGTGCAGAAATGCAGGCTCCTTGGACAGTCAAATGACACCGTGGGTCCTGGGAGAAATCACCATTTCTGGTTCTCAGCTCTTCCCTTCTTCCTCCCCTGCATCTCTCCAGTCAGAGCAGTGGGCAGGAGGGTGTGGCTCAAACTCCAGAAAAGCCCTGGAAGTACCCTTTGTTCTTGAAAGCGGTACAGTCGGTTTCTGGGTCTTAGACTCAGAGAAAGAAAAGAGCTTTGTGAAAACAAGCAATAAAATTCACCAAGGGCACACACATATCCATGTCTTCCATGACTGGGATTTCAGATCTGTTACCACTGATATCCACAAAGGAAGCATAAATGTGAACGGTTCTTTGAAGCAGTGGATCTAAATAGAATGTTTTCTGGGAGGTGATGGTGGGAAGATAATCTTTTAAAACTAAATAAGTATGCAAACAGGTTTTTTTATGAGAGAGAGAGAGAGAGAGAGAGAGAGAGAGAGAGAGAGAGAGAGAGCGCCCATTTTGGAATGGCTGGTTTCCATTTGGAATGGAAAGGCTCATTTTGGAATCTCAAACCCAAAGGCTTTTGTGTGTTTGCTTTTTGTGTTGAGAGAGTCACTGTGTAGCCCAGGGGACCTGAAAATGTCATCGATCCTCCTGAACGCTGAGATCACAGGCTTGCCTAGCATACCTGGCTATATATATATATATATATATATATATATATATATATATATATATATATATATGAAGTGAGTTAGTGGGCATAGGCCAAGCCTGGCTAATGCTGAGGGACTGTACTGTGCACACATAAGTGCCAGTGATGGGAAGCAAAGAACTTGGAGATAGATGGTGGACACCTGCCTGAGCTTGCTCAGGAGCTGCTGCTTCTTTGGGCTGAGGGAAAATTTGAGACAGACATTTTCCCTCAGCCCATGGGTATAAGGATCATCTAGAAAGCAGTCTCACCTCCCCCCTTGTGTGTGTGTGTGTGTGTGTGTGTGTGTGTGTGTGTGTGTGTGTGTTGGGTTATGGGTTAGGGCAGCATAACCAGCCCACTCCTTGCGAGTCCCCAGAACTTGAGGCAGGCTCTTCCTGTCTACCACTTGGCGAGGGAGTTCCTTCCTCCCTGGCTGAGTGGATTTTAAGTAGATCTGGATTCATGTTCTGTCTCTGTCATTGACTGCCTTATTAGGAGGCAATAAAATTTCCATTTGTTGAGATTTGCAGAATGGGGGAAAACACATACCCTGAAGTTATTGATATAAGTGAGACTGTATTTGCTGAAGCAAATCAGAGGCACTCATTCCTTCAGACTCGGGCTCCCTGCCAGCAAGTGCACCCTTCCAAGGGGAAACTATGGAGACCTGGTTAAAGCTGCTTTCCTCGTGGGAGTTTTAGAAATAGAATTAAACAAGCTTAAAATAATGAAGGAGAAAAAGAAACAAAAAGAAAAGCTAAATAAATCCAAGACTGGAGATGTTGAGGGCAAGAGGATCACTTTAGCATTTTGGCTAGCCTGGGCTACATAGTGATACCCTGTATTAAACAAAGCGGGGCTGTGAGGATGGTTCAGCAGTTAAAGGTCCTTAAGGTCCTTGCTTTGCGAGCCTGCCAACCAGAGCTCAATCCCCAGCACCGATGCAAAAGCCTACACAAGAGTGGTGCAAACTGCATGGCAAGCAGTCTGGAGAATTTCAAAGCAATGGGCTAGTCTGGCCGCCTTCCCAGAGACCAACAACAAGAGAGACCCTGTCTCAAACAAGGTGAAAGGAGAGGACCAACACATCCCGAATTGTCCTCTAACCTCCACATGTATGCCCCCCCCCAACACGAGCATTCTCGAGAGCACACACACACACACACACACACACACACACACACGCAAATTAAAAAATTCTCCAACAAAATAACACCATCAGGAATTTGTGGCTGGAAAGATGGATGTATTCAGAGCTGAACTGAGCTGGGGTGGGAGCAGAGAGAGAAATCAAGACCATCTGTTAGTGTTTGTAACATGAACACATTCTCACCCCTGTTTGTGGGTGTCTCCTTTCCACTGGGACATCTTTTGGCCCTTGTGACGCATTTGCCTCATATGAGCAAAGCAACTGCTGAACTGAGCTGGGCCGAATCCCAGCACTCTGGAGGATCAGAAGTTCAGTGCTGGCCAGTGAGACAGAAACCAACGATTTTCGACACAAAAACCCCTAAGCTCACAACATTAAAGCAGCCTTAATACTCACCACGACTCAGGGAACTGAGTGGAAGAAGGGGTGGAAAGATTGTGAGAGCCGTGGTGGGGGAGATTATCCAGAGACATGGCCAGGAGAACCTGGCTGAATACTGGGATATCCATGGTCCCCTGTCACAGGGACTGATCCACACGACCCATGGAGGAGGATGTCCAGCTGATTAGGGATGGGGAGGGAGAGCATTGGGGAATTGGGGATAACAACTCATTGTTTGCCCCCTAAATAATGTAACTCATTATGAACAATAAATATATATTTAAAAAAAGTTCAGTGCCATCCTGGGCCGCATACTGAGACTTGGCCTCATAAAAGCCCTTCCCCAAAAAGGAACTTTGCTATTTAAAAATATTTTTATAAGACTGCTTGTCTAATCAACTTCACAATGAAAGTAAAACATTATTTTGTATTAGTTCCATTTTTATATCTGAACACCAATAAAATCAGATACAAGAAAAAATAAATAGTAAACGACAAATTCCAAATGCCTAAACCCAAGTGTATATAGACTAGGCTAGCCCAGAACTCTTTCTGTCTCGGACTCTCAAGAGCTGAGTTTGCACGTTTGTGCAAACACAAAGTTCTTTCTATAGCATAGCTTATATAGAAGTAATTGTATTAGTTGCTACAAACATGTTACATATATTTGAAATTCTACTTCCCCCACTGGTTATATAGATTTCCCCCTCTTATTTCTACCATTCTCATACTTAAGATTGCAAGCACAAGGTCCTGAATTCAGATCCCCAGTACCCACAGAAAGGGTCAGGCGTGGTGACACACACCTTTAATTCCTGCACAGGAGAGGCAGAAACACGTGGATCCCCGAGGCTTTCTGGCCAGCCAATCAAGAATGAGAAAGCTTGTCTCACAACAAGGTAGACAGCATACCTGAGGATGACTCCTGAGGGTGTCCTCTGGCATCCACACGCACACGCACACACGCATTCATGTGCACCCATACACATGTGAACACACACACACCACACATATGCACACAAAAGTAAATTAATATATATCACTAGAGTTTGCATCAGATTTTTATTCTAAAATGTTTTTAAATATTTTATTTATATATTTGAGGAGAGAGTGAGGAGAAAGAGAGAGAGCGAGAGCGAGAGCGAGAGCGAGAGCGAGAGAGAGAGAGAGAGAGAGAGAGAGAGAGAGAGAGAGAGAGAATGGGTGCACAAGGGCCTCCAGCCACTGCAAATGAACTCCAGACACATTTGACACCTTGTGCATCTGGCTTTATGTGGGTACTGGGAGAATTGAACTCAGGTCCTTCTACTTTGCAGGAAAGAGCCTTAACTGCTAAGCCATCTCTCCAGCCTCAAAATGTTTTTTTTTATATACACACCTGATACTATTTCAATCAAGTTCTCCTCCTGTGAAGTTCTCTAATAAGCTTTATGATGTTTGTCATTTTACCAAGTTATTCTTTTGAAATATTGTATTAATATTAATGTAGGATCCTAGTAATGGGTAAATATGTGAAATTTTCTCCATCTGTACCAATAATGATTTTGTACTTAATTTTTTCTAACATACTATATCTTGTAGCTGTTTTAATTTTATTATTTTTAAAATATTTTATTTATTTACAATGAGAGTGAATGAGAGAGAGAAAGAGAGAGAATGGATGCACCAGGGCCTGTTGGCACTACAAGTGAACTCCAGATGCATGCACCACTTAGTGCATCTGGCTTTATGTGGCTACTAGAGAATTGAACCCAGGCTGCTGTCAGACTTTGCAAGCAAGAGCCTTTAACAGCTGAGCCCTGTCTCCAGCCCCTAATTTTCAATTTTAAAATCATAACGAATGCAAAAAATTTTATCATCTTGTTTTTCTTTTTGCTTTGTTTTTCAGATAGGGTCTTGTTATATAGTTCAGGCTGCTCTGGAACTCGTGATCCTCCATCCCCAGTCTCCTGAGTGCTAGGATTCCAGATGTGAGCCTCCTGGCTCTTTTTCATTATTGAACTTTTCTCTCTTTTTGTGTGAATTATCTAATTCAGAGAATGACAACATGGCCCAATGACCAAATCTGGCCAATCACTTATTTCTAGAAATAAAATTTGATTGACACACAGCCATATTCTGCTTTTAGCGCTGCTACCGTGGCTGGTTGAGGAGTTGCATCTGATCAAAGACAAGTCACACCTGGCCTTGAACACAGATGCTCTGAGTGTCTAATCTCACCTGAGCCCTCGTTCACTCTTGCTCTGCCATACTTCATGCTCCAGCAATGTCAAAGTGCTTGAGTCACCCTCATATTGTACCCTAGAGTTTGGCATCCTATGTTATTCTCTGTACCAAGATTTCCAACTCCCAATTTACCAGGGCAGTTCATCTTTCCAAACCCTTCTTGAGAGACGTTCATGCCTCAGCATTCTCCTCAAGTCAGAACCACAATGCTCCTTTCATCAGAAGATGCTGACAGTTGGTGCGTGAGAATCAAATGGAGAAAAGCACTTTGTAAAACCACATGGAACAAAAGTAACAAATTCTAATCATAACCATAGCAGCCATCATCCTATATGGCAACATCAGTATCTGCCTTTGTTTTCCCTTTCTTTCCAATCACAGCACGCTCGCTGGCACCTCTGAAGTATTAAATATTATCAGCACAGTGGGGTGCCTGGATGAGTTCTTCTGGCAGAATTAGAGATTAACTTGGATCAATTTTATGAATCTCATCAATTACTGAATAATTATTAAAACGACTAAGCATGAATCAAGCAACCCAACTGGAACCATCCTTGGGCATGACTTTCTACCGAATTCCAGAGGACAAAGGTTAGAGGCAAAATAAATATGACCTCCTGAGAAAATATGCTAAACCAAAGAGCAAGGCTATCTTTTAGTTAGTTATGAATGCAGGGAATCATTCAAAATTTATATTGGAAGAGGGGTTCATTTATCTAGAAGGAGAAAAGCAATCCCGGACTAAAACATCCAAGTGTCAAACCACATGTGGTCTCTGGGAATTCTGCTTACTTATTTTGTTTCTTCTAGAACATCGCACCAACAACCTGTCCCCACTGTGACTTTTTAGCAACGGGTCTGCATTTCTTGTCCTGATGACTCCTTTAAATCATCGAAAATATTGTCATAAAATGTAATCTATTAAAAACTGTAATACAAGATTGTCTGTATGCGTGCATGCAACTTGTTAATTTAAACCGTGATCTCCGGGGCATCTGGGAAAGAGTGTAGAGACTTCCATTTGCCTTGTGAAAAGTTCAATCTGTGTGACAAGCCACAAGGCTAAAGCACGGTCAGTTATGAGTGTTCTGACCAATGACTAAAGCTTTTAGTTAGCATTGCACTTCTGGGAGGAGAGCCCACTGCTTCCTCAGGCTCCATTAAGAAGCCACTGCTTATTTTAGCAGTACTTTTCTCTCAGGAAGTGAAACATATCGTAAGGCAGAAAAACAAGCAAAGGAGGAAATCTGATATTGATTTTCTTCAGTCTGTGAAACTCCATGAAAGTTCAGCGGCTTATGACAGTAGCTCAGTCAATGAGGCTCCATTTGAAACCACCTTGAAGTTCGATGTTCTCCAACCTTTTGAAACTTCTACTATCAGATTCGTTTGTGTAGAATTGTCTTCGGTGCCGAAATAGCACTGTGTTGTTATTCATAACAGCTCACTGAGGAGTTTGATCAGTGTAACATTGAGACACATTTCCAAAACTCAAAGGTTTGTCCATCTTTCTGTTGTTAAAAATCGCACCTGCTTCAGCAGCACATATACCAAAATTGTTGTGAAAAATCATCAACACAACAAAATAAACCTGAAAATCCAAAAGATAAATAAAGTGAACAGTAGGACTATTGCAAAGTAGTTTTCAGTACTAGGGTGTTGCTCTGTCTCCCTGCTTTGAGAGGCAGAAAGAGTAAGAATTGTACTTTTTCCTGTGGGGCTGAGGAAAGGTCACCTGTGTCAGCTTCACCATTATGTTTCTGTATATTTTGGTCAAAATCATTTCTATTTTGTCTTGAACATCTCCAGTGTGTAGGTGGTATCCTAAGTCTCTCCATGGTTTCTGGTCTCTAGGGAAGCAATAAGTCGCCTGTGTGAAGCTGTCCCTGGGACCAATGGAGCCATTAAAAAGAGAAAGGTAAATATTGATATGGGGGGTCCTTGATTTGTGTTTTTCTTGCTATGGCAAAAATAGCAGCAAGAGAGTTGTTAATCAGTTCTAGGGCTCTTTCCATTTTAATACCTTTTTTGCCTAAGAAATTTTTATGCAATTTGAAAAAAAAGTATATATATGGTATGCAAATCAAACATTCTCATAATAAATCAGAAATAAATTCATTTTAAAATAATTATTTGCTATGCACACAGTTTTAGTTTTATTAAAGGCTAAAGAAAATTAGCATACCAATGAAAAGAATGTGCTTGTCTGTACATAAAGAATTAGATCTTAAAAAAAAAGAATTAAATCTTGGGGCTAGACAGATGACCTAGTGGTTAAAGTCATTTGCTTGCAAAACCAGCCAGCCTGAGCTCAATTCCCAAGTGCCCATGTACAACCAGATGCCCAAGGTGGCACATGTATCTGGAGTTCATTTGCAGAAGCAAGATGTTTTGGCATTCCCATTCTCCCCCCCAAATAAATATAAAAAAGAATTAAATCTGCTGAATGTTTGATACCGAAGGCTGTAGAGCATCTTCAACATTTTTCAGAGTTGATGGATATTTTATAATAATCTATTATAAAATGTGAAGAACACCACTATTATAAAAAGTGAGAACACCACTTCACATAAATATTAGTGCAAAATGGCAGAATTATGCTTAGGGTCATTTCAAAAATTGTTAAAGATATTGTCCTAATCCCCAACTCAAATTCATTAACTGATTTTTTTTTTATGAAACTCAAGTCAGAGACTCAAATAGCAACTTGTTTTACAAATAGCAATTCTCAAAATCAGATATTCCAACATCATACAATGTAAAGATAAGTTAAAACACATTTTAACATAATACGATGCAAAGATAAATTAATTTCAAGTTTACGTGACAGCATTTTCTGTAATGAAAACATCACATTTCTTTAAGAACAGAAAACTTTGTACGGTTAAGAACACTGTTTCATACAACAATCTCAAGTCGAGTCAAGGTGTTTCAGGCAGTGTGTGCTGGGTTGTGTGGAGGATTATGGCAGGTGCAGTGTCAGGTTCAGAATCAAGGCTGCGGGGAAGGTGCACCACGTAACACAAGTGAGTGCTGCCAGAAACATCTCGGATGCACTATGCCTTCACTTTTAACTAACTTTTGGTCATCGCACATTTAGAAACCTCTTGCTGTTGCAATTTTGGGGTGGGGGTGGGGGAGAACCAAATAAGGCCACATAGGGCTCTGAGACCCAAGGTTTAGTATGGCCTTCGTTAGGGGTCATGTATGAGAGATGCATTTCACCCATCACTCAAGTATTCCCAGCTCACTTGACCTGTCTGAAATGGGATGCCTCCAGTGGCAGAGGAAACTCCAGAGCTACCAGTCAGAAACATGGGGGTTCAGCCCTGTGTCTGTACTTACCCTCGGGCATGGCATCCGCTGCTGGAGATACTGTTCTGATTCTTGTAAAGTATGGAAGGTCAGCCGGATGATCAGTGACTTGGTGCCTTCTAATTTCAACACCTTATATATGCATGGTTCTTGTTCTTTAATGTGGTAAGTTCTTTCCTTTCTTTTTCCTTTGTTCCTTTTCCCTTCCCTACTTTCTTTTATTTTCCTTCCCCTTTCTCCTCGCCTCCCCTCCCCCCTTCCTTCCCCCCTTCCCTGTCCTCATCTCCTCTCCCCCCTTTCTCTCTGAATTGTGTTGAAAAGATCATCTGGGGTAAACTTCCACAGGAATGTGTTCATATAAAGCAGCCCCCAATCCCAACATTTGGGGGAGGGGAAATAAGATAAATCCTGAGATCTCAAATTTCACTTACTAAAGAATGTACCATGTTCTAATTTTTAAAAAGATTTTAATAGCAAACCATTCCATTTCGTTTGATTTATGTAAAGTATATTAGAGAAAAAGAGTATGCTTGGTTAATTTTGTAAAAATATATTTATTATTTACTACTTTATTTATTTATTTACTTATTTATTTATTTGTAAGTGAGAGAATGGGCACACCAGGGCCTTCAGCCTCTGCAAACAAACTCCAGATGCATGTACCATTTTGTGCATCTGACTTTATATGGGTACTGGGGAATCAAACCTGGATCCTTAGGATTTGCAGGCAAGCACCTTAACCACTGAACCATCTCTCCCGCCTGACTTGGCTAATCATTAACACTGAAAAACTGCCATTCTGTCTATAATAAAATTAATAACTTACAGCATTGTTTTATTTTTTTAAGGCTCCAGTTAAGTTCCTATCAACAGTTCTTGGTAAAAGTAATCTTCAGTTTTCGGGAATGAATATAAAACTGACCATTTCAACCTGCAGCCTCACACTGATGAATCTTGACAACCAAGAGGTAAGACAATGAACGTCATTTATAGTTAACACACTTATTTTTGGAAGTATGTTGGTAATAAAGAAAATAGAATGTTAATGTATGCTTACAATTTAATAAACCACAAAGAAAAACAATCCACCCAAGACTTATTTATGCATAACAATAATTAGGATAACCATTACCAGCCCATCACTGGAACACTTAACTGCCTATAAATAGCTTGCTGCCACCTGATTGGCTTTATATTCACTAGGATTAAAGGTCCTGTCCCTGATGTGGTCATCGGTCTATAGTGCAGATGAGGGGCAAAGAGAAAAGTGGTTGGGCTAATGGGTTAGTGTAGCTAAACTGAAATTTAGGTAGAAAACATTAATTCCACCTCTCAACATTAAAAAGTTTTCTAAAATGTTACTGTGCAGATATGGACTTTTTCTCTTTTCGTGACTTATGATCTGTGAGCCTCATTTATTAGAGGACAGTGTGAGAGCAAGTGAAAGAGATATGCCTGTACGTAAAAATATTCCTGAACTACAAGGCTCTTTGAAACGAAGTTCCTTTTGTATATTAGGCCTGATTTATCTCTTTGTCTATATGGAGTGCTGTTGACCATGGACTCAGGGAAGGTTGAATGTTTACTGGTAATGAGAGACCACCTGGGATGAAATGATAGCTTTGCCACATAGAAAGTTACCCTTCATCTCTAAGCTTCTGGTTTCCTCATCAGTGAACTGAAGATCACAGTACAGTATAAGGATCTTAGAGGATGTGTTTAAATAGTGTGTTTCAAGGTTATTTGGGGAATTCAGTAATGACTGAAAAATCACTTAGCACAGTACAAGTCACATGGTACCTAGTATTATTTACTCATTCTTTAAAAATATTTTATTTATTTGTTTGAGAGAGACAGAGAGAAAGAAGCAGGCAGGATGAGTATGGGCACACCAGGGCCTCCTGCCACTGCAAATGATCCCCAGAAACATGTGCCACTTAGTGCATCTGGCTTTACATGGATACTAATCAAACCTAGGCCATCAGGCTTTGCAAGCAAGTGCCTTTAACTGCTGAGCCATATCCTTAGCCCTCAAAAATTTTTTTCTCAGAGTCCTTTTCAGATATTATCCAGCAGCATTTAATAGGGAAAGTGAAATATATTAATAAAGCATATTATGAGAGCTGCTTTAGTCTGCAAATTAAAAAACAAAATGAATTACAATGCTTATGCAATAATATAAAACATCTCAGAAGAAATGGATCAATATGAAATCATTCAAAATTGAGTCCTGTCTAGTTGGGTCTCAATTGATTATTTAGGTAGAGGTGATACCATTAGTATGACAGCATAGTTTTTGGTACGTAGATAGAAGATGCAACACATTCATGGAAACATTTTGACCTCAAGATACCTATAGATGTAAACTTTGGTTTGAGTTTTCACAGAGACTCAATGCTTTTATCCATGAGATCTCTCCGAGTTTAGGAGTCCTTCAATTATCTCATGGTTTGTAAGGGTGGAAGAGCAGGTAAAGCTAGAGGTATAATGGTGCATAATCTAATAATCTGTTTCTACAAAACCGTTTCCATGGAGAGCCTGAAGTGGGGAGTTTACAAAGAACAAGGTTGTGGTATATCTGGTAGGGCAGTCTAGTCTCAGCCTCTTTCCTCCCCACTCCCCCTCTTCGACATGCCCACGTGCCCATAACCTTCCAGTCACAACAGAGGTAGGGAGAGTGGGCGTGGGGTCGTCTCCACTGCTGGTCTTTGATTTCACATCCTTTCTGCCCTGGCGGCATGGATGGGACTGTGAATAACCACAGTTAGAATCTCACTGATCTCAGACTCAGGAGCTGAGTTTGAGCTTTTCTGTAGGCCTTGGGGGAGGGGAATGTATGTCATTGGTGAGGTGGGAGAAGATATGCCACTGTGGAAGCTTCAAGAAGCTTTAGATACCCCATGGAAAGGGTATAATATGCCCAAGGGATGAAGGGCATGGAGAAATGAGTCTTTATCAATGTAGTCTGAGAAAACGACTTACTAAATCCTTAAATAATGCTACCTTTGGAAGTTTAATATAACACACAATGAAATACCAATACTTACCCTTTTCCACTAACAACTTCTGCTTTGGTCTGAAGACAAAAACAGATTTACGTATGGATGATGCATGACTTTTCCTAGTGAGATGTGAACAAATATCTATTCACTTCAGATAGGGCACCAATGGCAGACCAAAGAGACGATTCCATCCAAGTCCAGCTTGGTGAACTAGTGAGTTTACTGGGCATGGCTGAGGGGTTATTTGTAGAAGTGTAAGTGACCCTTAAGTTGCTGTATCACTAAAAAGTCCCATCTCAACATGGGTTATGACCTCAAGAAAGCTGCACAGAGCAATTACTATTAATTAACCTATCATCTCTTATTTTAGTAACTCCAGACCATGTTGCAGAATAATATACACCTAGCAAGAG
>PVHP010049447.1:0-12145 GCA_004024765.1 Zapus hudsonius
TCTATAGAAATCATTATGGAGATCTCTCAAAAGCTAAAAGTAGACATACTACCATATGTCCAGGTGTACAACTTCTGAGTATTTACCCAACAGACTCCAAGTCAACATATCACAGAGAGGCTTGCACAGCAGTGTATTGCAACACTGTTTGCAGAAGCTAAGTTATGGATCCAAGATGTTCTTGAACACAGGAATGGTTTAAAAATGTAGTACATTTACATGGCTAAATTTTGTTCATCCATAATGAATGAACTTATAGTATCTTCAGGAAAATAGATGCAGCTGGAGGTTATATGTTAAGTGGAGTAAGTCAGTCTCAGAAACAAATATTACTAATATCATTTGTGGATACTAGATTTTGTATAGATACATAAATCAGGTATATATATAGGACATAAAAGTGTAAGGAAGACTATCCAGAAGGATGAAAGGAACTAATGGGAGGGAGGGGGAAGGTAGAGGCATTTGGAGGGAAGTATGTTCAATGTATATTACACACAACTGAAAAAGTCTTTACAAAATGCAACATCATGTACATTGAACATTCACTAATAACAATAAAGAAAGGGGCTCCTGGTGAGGAATATACATATTGAAAATTTGACTTCCTTTGTACCCACCCCATGTTGTATGTTCAAAATATGTGTAGATTTTGAAAGCGGTTAATCACTATTTCATTCTTAATAGTTTTGTTTCATTACAATTACAAAAGGATAAGAGGTCAAAAGCTAATGGCTTTGTGAATACCCTATTCACATAATTTCAATATGTAGTTTTGGTAACTTTTTTCCATTGTCCATTTTCTGATTACTTTGTTGAAATATATTCTTACATCTATTGTCAGTAATACAAAATAGGGCTTATAGTTTGTACTTATCATTGTACTTATTGTCTTTTCTAATAATTTACTTATCTTTAACAGAAATACCAATCTATAAAGAATTAGAAACTAATTTGTGTGTGCATGTGCATTTGTGTGTAATATGAACACATACATATTGTAGACAACACAGCCTTGGAATTGTGAGAGTTCTGTGTGTAGAGCTCTCTCCCACAACAACCATCAGTTTAGGCCCTTAAATTCCACCCAAATGCCAATGACTTCCAAGTTTGTCTCGTTAGCCCATAACGCATCTTTGAATTCAGCCTCACTTTGTCCAATTGCCTACTTGACATTTCCAAAAGAATGAGTGACAGATCTCAACCTGAGTTCTTGGTCTTGCCATTGTCTTTCAAGATGAGCTTCCAGCACACTGTCATCTCACTGAATAAACACCCTACTCCTAGCACCTTGGGCCAAGCCCTCAATCATTTTTGACTCTTCTCTTATACCTACAACCATATGTATTCCATATTGCAATCATGTTTGCTCCAGCTAAGAAGTACATTGAATTTATTCACTTCTTGGCCCTCTTCTTCCATCCACTAATCCTATCTATCCTTGGTTGCCTGGATTAGAGCAGTCATTTTCTAAGCAATCTGTTGTCACACTTGTCTTTCCACCTCTTCTCATCCAATAGCAACAATGAGTCATTCAGTGTCAAAAACAGATCCCACCACTGTCCTTCTCAATGACGTCCCATTTTACCTGGCCTGAAGTTCAAATGTGATGACCTTAAGACGTGTGCTGACGTGCTCACTTCCTTGGTTCACATTCACCTAACAGTGTTGGCTTTCTTGTTGTTTACTGAGTGATTTTAATATTTGCTCTCTAGCCGATAGTATTTTGGGAATGGAATCTTGCTGGAGAAGGTGTATTGTTGGGGATGGGTTTGGGGGCATTATAGCCAGCTATCTCTTGCCACAGCTTGGCTCAATTTCCACCTGCTTTTGGCCCAGAGGTGATGTACAGGCTCTGCTCATGCCATACTTCCCCCCTCCCCCACCATCATGGAGCTTCCCCTTGAGACTGTAAACCAAAATAATCCTTTCCTCCCATTAGCTGCTTTGGGTCTGGTGCTTTATCTCAGCAATGACTTTAACTACAACACTCCCTAGATGATAAAGGAAATGACATGATCAGTTTAATCATTCACACTTTCACATAAATAAACATGACCCTGTGTTCTTAGATTTATCCTGCAGAGTCTGCGTACAGAATTAATAGTTTTAAGTACCAGCAGTTAAGTGAAAGCATGTGTGGGTCTATATCCTTCTTTGTAGCTTCTATGTTCCCCATCAGACTTCTTCATTTGGAATACATGATTCACTATCAGTGAAATTATCAATGAACTCTGCATTGCCTGCAGAATAGGCCTATAACAGAAGACTTTGATTTGTGCTCTTGGATGAATAGCTTTAAATAAAAAAATAGCAATAAAATTTCATGATAAAGAACTTGACATGTTGCACTCCCCTGTGCCTGCTGCACAGGGTGAGTCTGACAAAGACAGTATCCTCCAGAATGATTGGGTCCTCGGAGGATCAGAGTGCAATGCTCTTGAATTCATATTGAAGATCAATTATTCAACTTGCCTCAGAGCTATCCTCCTAACAGCTGAGAAAGTGCCAGAACACTGAAAATATTAACTGCAGTCTTGACCGATGCTCTGAATTTGAGAAGTTGTGAGGAGATTCCATGCTTTTATTTTCACTATTGATTTAAAAAAGAGGGATTTTCCTTCCCAATGGACAACCTTACATAAGCTCTATCCTGACAAAGAAAAGAACCCATCATTTCACTTATGAAAACACTGCTTTTCTAATTTCATTTAAGCAAACTTTTCAACCATAGAGCCACTGTTCAGAGTTTGGTGCCAGTCATAGATGGTGAGAATTTGGTTACTGCAAAGGCTTCTGTGGAAGTTGGCATGTTGGCAGATGAGGATCAGGTAGAAGCACTCAGCACATAGTAATATGGTTCTTACAATTTGGTCTGTCCTTGAGAACTATGAGGGAGAGTTCTATCAATGTTAAGGTCTGACCTTTAAAATGTCTCATTTTAAACAATACCATCAGCTCGATGGAGATATATATGTCCAAGAAGAAGAGGAGTGCATTATAAATCTGAATTTGTTCTCTTTAAATTCTAATCCTCCTTATAGTTACTATAACTCCTATAACATTAGCTTCTCATTGCCCAGACAAAACACCTGACTAAAAGCAGCTTAGAGGAAGAAATAATTTATGTCAGGCTTCCAGTTCTGAGGGAAAGCTTCATTATGGTGAAGCAAGCTGGCTCACTTCATACATTTACAGCAATGAGAGAACACCAAGTATGAGTTGGCTCTCAACACATAGTTGGACTAGACTCAAGATCCACACCCCTTTCACATGACACACCTCCTACAGCAAGGCTCTACCTCCCTAAAGCTCCACCAACCCCAGAACCAAGTAGAAAGTTTACACAAAAATACCTTTAGCAGGGCTAGGAAGTTCCTCAATGGTTATACTTGCTTCCTTATAAAACCTGAAGGTCTGGGTTTGATTCCACAGTAAGAACATAAAGCCATAAGCACAAAGTGGAACATGTGTCTGGAATTTGTGTGAAATGCCAGGAGGTTCTGGGGGCACCCATTCTCAATCTCAACTCTCTCTCTCTCTCTCTCTCTCTCTCTCTCTCTCTCTCTCTCTCTCTCTCCTCTCTCCTCTCTCCTCTCTCCCTTCTCCCTCCCTCTGAACTTTTCCCCTACTTCCTTGGCAAGAATATTGGCAATATGAAAAACGTTTTACTGTTCTTAGGTGTGATGGATTATCTCTAGAGCCTTTGAGTTACGAGTGAACACTTAGGTAGAGTTCACTTAGGGAGAGTTTCAAGTTATTTCACACATCATAATGTATTTACTCATTTCATCATTGCAGCAGCCTTTTTGTGCTATTGCTGCTTAGAATATCTGGATGAGGAAATAAATAGAGGCAAAGAAAGGTTAAGTTAGGTGAATTCACACTACTAACAAAGGACACAGAGAGAACACAAAACAAGCAATCAAACATGAGTGCAATATTCATTACCTTTGATCCAACTCTTAATTTAGAAATATTTATTTATTTTTATAATATTATTGTGAATAAGTATATACATTGTATGAGCAAATCTTGTGAATGTGGCCCGTTTCCCTCCTTTCTGTCCCCTACTCATTGGGGTACTTTGTTAGTGCACATACTGGATCTGTCCATAGGATAGGGGGTTATGAACTGCACCAGACGGAGACAGTTTTTCTTTCTTTCTTCTTTTTTGTTTCCCTTTTGTGTATTGTTGCTGAGAAGGGCAATGTCTCTGGATATTCTCCCCCACCAGGGCCCTTACAATCTTTCCACCCCTGCTTCCTCTCAGATCTCTGAGTCTTAGTGGGTAGGTATTAAATTTGCTTTATTGATGAGAACTTAAGTGTCTCTGGACTTCAGCTTTAGATTATGTTGGGTATCATTGTTGTCTGTCTTGCTGTGGTGATTGGTCTCCTGTTTGTCTCATCACTTTCTCATAGGTTTCATTTGGTGCCTGTGTGAAGGTTAGGTGTGGTTTGTCTCCTGACAGGATGTCACCCATTATGCAATGTACTTATTTATTTAATTATTTATATATTTACTTTTTATGAGAAAGAGAATAGGTGCACCAGGGTCTCTAGTCACTGCAAATGCACTCCAGACAGACTACCACCCTACGCAGCTGGCTTTATGTGGGTACAGGGGAATCAACATCACGTCCTTCAGCTTTGCAGGCAAATGCCTTAACCACCAAGCCATCTCTCCAGCCCCCAACACTTACTTTAAAAATATTTTTTATTCATTTATTTGCAAGTTGAGAGAGATAGAGTGTTTGTGTCAGAGAGGGAATGGGTGTGCCAGTGCTCCCTGCTGCTGTAAACAAACCCCAGATGCATCCATCCCTTTATGCATCTGGCATTATGTGGGCCCTGGGGGATTGCCTTAACCACTGGACATTCTCTCCAGCCTGCAGCACTTACTTCTGTGTCCCTTTGGTTATAATCATTTTTTTTAATTTTTCCTTCTTAAAAACATTTTAATTTTAAGAAAATTAAGACCACAGACTACCAAATTCTATTTCTCTCTTCACTATATCATACTTCAAGATTTCAGCCTAATTTTTTTTTAGAAATCAATATAATAAACTAACCTTTAGATTATGATGAGGAACAAAGAGAGAAGGCATAAATTATAAAATTTCTGAATCAGAGAAACAAAATCCTTACAGACTGTACACATATTAAAAGGGAATATTGAAAATGTACTTGAAGCTGGGGATGTAGTTCAATTGGTGGGATCCTTGCCTAGCATACATAAAGCCCTGAGATCTTTCCCATGAACAAATGAACCTGGGCATGGTAGATGATACCTGTAATAAGGGGCACCAGAAGTTCAAGGTGAGGTCTGAGCCAAGGCTACAGCTCCATTGGTAGAGTGCTTGCTTAGAATGCCTGAAGCCCTAAATCTCTAGCACCACTTAACCAGGTGTAGTGGCACATACCTGTGGTGCCAACACTTCATAGATAGAGGCAGTGTGATAATGGATTCAAGGTTAGCCTAGGCTTCATAGCAAATTCCAGGCATCTATTGGGTACATGAGACCCTATCTCAAAAGAAAAAAAAATCAAGATCATACTCTACCACATTGCAAGCTCAAGGCTGACCTGGGCTGCATATGACTCTGTCTAAAGAGAGAGAGAGAGAGAAATTATAGTTTTCCATTTCAAAATCCAAATGAAATGGATGCATTTCTTCAAAAATATGAATGAAGTCTATACAATGAGAAATAGACAACTTGAATTATTGAGGAAATTGAATTTGTAGTTAAAATCCTTTCCACAAAGGAAATTCCAGGAACAGATTGTTTCACTGGTAAATTTTACCAACTATTTAAAGAACAGATACTATCAGTTCTACACAAATTGTTTCTCAAAATTCAAAAAGAAGAAATACTTCTTAATATATTCTTTGATGCAAGCATGTTCTGTCTCCCACACTAAGGCCTTTTAACAAGCTTGCCAGCACATAGGCCAATCACTCTCATGAACAGAGACAAATTTTCTAAATCATGTCTTAACAAGTCAAATACAAATATGTACACAAAATATCCTATTCATGAATAAGTGTGGTTTATCTGGAGAATACAGACTGTTGTTTAAATGTGAACCATCTCCCATAGGTTCATGTTGTTTGAGCACTTGCTCTCTAGCCGGTGACTCCACGTGGGAGCCTCTGGGAAGTGGAGCCTTGCTGGAGGAGGCGGCACTGGGGTCAGGCCAGAAGGCTTTAAGGTTTCCCTTGCTGTTCACCCTGTACTTCCTCCTGACTTTGATGGAATGTGGAAATCTCTGTTCATGCCCTGGCCTGCTATGCCTTCCCTGTGATGTGAAGTCTATACTTTCTGGAATTATAAGTCAAAATAAATATTTTTCTTCCTTGTTGTTCTGGTCGGGTATTTGTTCTCAGCATTGAGAAAATAACTGATAAATGTACTTTATTTAAGCATTAAATGCTAAGTGATAAAGTTTATTGTCTTGACAAATTAATCAAGAAAATTATATTACCACCTGGATGAATGCAGGAAAGAAACCGACAAACCTCAGCATCTATAACAACTTCCAGGGAACTAAAACTGCCAGGAAAAGTCCCTGCCTAATAAAGAGCATCTATAAAAAATCTACAGCTAACATCATGCTTAATAATTACAAAAGACCAAATAGTCTTAGTTCAAGAACAAGATGAGAATAGCTACTTGTCACCAATGTCTCCCAACATTGTACCTGAAATTCTGTGACAGTGTGATCAGGTTCATAATAGTAATAAAAGACATCCTAATTGAAATAAAGGAATGAAGAAGTCTTTACTGGCATTATTATTGACTTATAGAAAAGAGGATACAATCTCCAAAATCCTAGAAACAATTGATTTAGAAGACTCACAAGGTTTATAATCAATATATTCTAGGAATAAATCATCATAAACTAAAATTTTAAAATTCCATGGATAATATCATTAAAATTTATGTAATAATGACAGATAAGCATAAAAAAAATATCAAGGATCTGTGAATTGAAAACCGCAAAGCCCTGTTAAGGGACAGGTCTAAACTAATAATCTGAAAACTTGTTGAATGATCACAAGGTTCAATATCATTATGAGGTGAATTACCTGCAGGTTTGTGTATACCTTCTGTGTATTTCAGGTATTGCCATAAAAACTTAAGTAGGCATTTTGTGAATATTAAAAATATGACAGTAAAATTCATATTGAAATACAAAGAAATATGAGTACCCAAAACAATTAAAAATGAGAAACAAGTTTGGGGAGAATTAATATCACCTATTTCAACTTATTATAAAGCTACAGTAACTGTGATATTGACTTCAAGTTTAATAGATCAAGTGGAAAGAATAGTGTGCCCCAAAACTGTCTCACTAATACATGAATTTTGGTAAAGATTCAGAAAATTAAATGAAAAATTGGTGTCTTTCAAAAATATAGCAGATGAGATGCTAAGGAAACAAAAATGAAAACAAAATAATTCATTCCTTTCATCACATAAAATGTATTCAAAATGGATCATAGGCACAAAT
This sequence comes from Zapus hudsonius, assembly GCA_004024765.1. NCBI lineage: Eukaryota > Metazoa > Chordata > Mammalia > Rodentia > Dipodidae > Zapus > Zapus hudsonius. The sequence goes on from PVHP010049447.1 coordinate 7,518, forward strand.
GTAAATCTACAGCTACAAAAATGCTGAAAAAAATAAAAAGGAAATCTTTCATAACCTGGGTTACATAAACACTTGTCTTACAAGTCAGATCCATAAAAGAACAAATTGGCAAAATGGAATTTATTGAAATTAAAAAGCTGTTTGTAAAAAAATGTTATTTTAAAAGTCAAACACATAATCCATGAATTGAGAGAAAATATATTTATGAAATGTGAAGCTGATTAGGTACTTGTGTCCAAAGATTTTTCAATAGCATAACAATCTAATTAAGAGTTGGCAAAAGATTTAAACACTTTACTGAAGAAAATATATATAGAAATAAGCACACACAAAAAAAACTCTTTGCCATTATTAGTAACTAGAGACATAAATATTAAAAGCATATATACCACTGTCCTTCTAATAGAGCAGCTAAAGAATTAGACAGGCCCTGAGGAGAATTGGTGAGGGTGGGAATCAGTGCTCGGCTGCAGGGGATTGGCAATGCTGTGAGTCTGTTGATAACCAGGCTCACAGTTATTTCGAACACAGTTAAAAATACCACACATCTAGCATATGATCCATCCACTCTTTTCCCTGTCTACCACAGAAAAGAAAGCAGGTGTCCACAGAACTTGTACACTGATGTTTATAGGCGCTTTATTTAGAAAAAGCAGACATCCTAAGGAATTACACATCCAAAGTGACTACTTAGAATGTGATATACCCATTCAATGGAATGCTACTTCAAACTATAAATGGCATCCTCTGTACTATGAATGTTCCAAACTTGGCCTCAGTGAAGGACTAACATCTGTTACTGATGTCAACAAAATTTGGGTAAATGGAAAAAAATAGAAGATATATATCCTCAACCATTAAATCACTGGCTTTGCTACAGATTTAAAAAAATATTTCATCTAATTGGATTAGTAAATTCAAGGCCAAAACCACCCTGAGATTGTTCATAACATGCAACAATGAAGACATTTTATTAAAATTATATATATATATATATATATATATATATATATATATATATATATATATATATATATATATATATATATATATAATGTCAGCAGTCATTACATGTGACAATATTATAATAATACACTGTTGTAATGAATACAATGGCATAATTGTGCTAAGTGGAAGAAGTCAGATCAAATGAGTGTATATTATATGGATACATTTAAAACAGTAGATAGAAAGTCAGCAGTTGACTGGGGATGGGGAAGACAGAGGAAGAGATTATAAGAAATTTAAGCAAGCTTTTGGAGGTAATGCATGTAATTATTTTCTGATTGTGACATAGGATATGTGTGAAAATGCATCCTATTGAACACTATCTATGTTTTATTGAGTGTCGATTATTATTTAATCAAGGCATAAATGGGAAACAGAGCATAGCTTGTCATAAATGTAGGACTAGTCCAATACAATCAGTTGCTTTTGAACAGTCCCTTTATTTGAAGTTATGTTTGATAGAGTGGAATTCTGATGCAACTAAAATATTGAGTCAACCAGTGGCTTGTGCTGCAGGCAGATTAACATGCATTTTGGTGAGGAGCCAGCTTCCTGCTTGCCTGATTTAAATTCTGTGCTGCAGAGGTGAAGTCATCTGTATGCAGCCCATGCTCGACACCAGCAAACACAGACTGTGCAAGTCTAAGAGTAAATTTGAGCAAGCATTCCTGTTGTACTTACTGTGAGATGACCTTCAGCATGATCGTGTCTACCCTACAGACAAAATACCACATTTTCTTGTCATGTTCAAAACAGTTCATTTGTTTTCATTATACATACAGACTGTATGTCTTAAAAAATAATTTAAGCAACATCAATCAATCCATCAATAGGGAAAATTCCCCCTATCCCAGGGAAGATGGGGCAATTCTTCGAGTTAATATCAATTGTTAATACTAAGGTAACCTTAAAGTTAGCTTAGAGCATCTTGAGCATGTGGGAGGGGGAGGGGAGGGAGTCATGAACATGGAGGCCAGAGGACAACCAGGAGTGTCTCTCTCAGGAGGACCATCAACCGATTTTGAGACAAGGTCTCTCACTGGCCTCAAGCTCACCAAGTTGGCTAGACTAGCTGGCCAGCAAATGGTAGGGGTGCATTTGTCTCTTCTCTGTGCTTCCTCTTAGTATAACCTTTAAAACTCTCTAATTATTAGGTAAGGAGTGAGTGAGTGTGTGTGTGTGTGTGTGTTAATGACCATTCTAAAAAGAATGAGAACCCATAGATTTCAATCATTGCATATAAAGATAGAAATTTTCTTTCTGTCTAAATGATTTGTTGCAAGGACGTTGTGCAAGCAATTATGAAGCCTTAGAAGTGCACTGATCTTCCTCCCCTTGGATAACTGGAGATCCCATAATGTGGATGATGTTGTTTGAGTCCAGATCTGAAAGCTGAGAGACAGGGGACCCAGTGATATAAATCCTAATCCAAGAACCAGAGATGCACTATGTACTGAATCAAGCAGTCAGGCAGAGTGAATTCTTCCTTCAAGCTTTGTTCTCAATTTGGAACTCCACAGATTAGATAGTGTCTATTGACACACAGCATGGGGAAGGCAATTTGTTTTCCTCAGTTTACCTATTCAAATGCCAAAAGCACAGCCAGAAATATTTCAATCCAAATATCTGTACATCTTAAGTCCACTTGTGTTGACAGAAACTTTACCATCATAATATGTCCATGCTTATCTTACTAATTGTTATCCACATACAATTATGTAGAAACATAAGAGGTGTGGTATGGATTAGGTACTGTAATGGTTTGAGAATAAAATGTTCTCACAGGCTGCGGGGCTGTTTTCACTGAACTGAAACTCATACCAGCCCTTGATTTTTCAGTTTTTGAATGGAGACAAATGAATTTAGTTCATGGAGGTTCAAGTTACTTATTTGCAATATGAAACAAGCACACGACTCCCAAGACTTGTCTATTATATGTTCCAAAGGTGCTTCAGAAATTTCATAGGGACACATACATTAATGAATTATTAATAATTATCATGAATGAGTCTTAAGTTATAAAGTCCAGGGAAAGACAAATAGATTTAGATCCTAATGTCTTCTTGCTAACTGTGTGCTCTAGAATAAGTCACTTACCTTTGTGAATTGAAAATCTCTTTACTTGTAAGATGAAGACCCCACCTCAAATAGTTACTGAGAATTAAGTACAGTGGCTTGTGATAGACTGAAGGTCACACAATAAAAGTTAGGAGTTATTGTTATAAAACTGTATAATTCAAATAAAATTCTAAGATATTTTTCACAACTTTTATGGATAGATAAAAGAAGTCATTATATTCTAGATAGACATAAACACTTCAACCAGGACTGCTAAATCTTTTAATATTTAAAGGTTTTGAAGTTTAAATGCCTAGATTTTAAATGGCAAGCCCTCCTTCATTATATAATGATAAATTCTATTTCAGAGAAACAATTAATATGTCATATATGAGTTTAAAAGGATAATGTTTGAAATAATTCAGGCAGTCCACACTTTATTTAAATGAATGTTAATGAATCACTTCAGAGTAAACATCTAAAATTTCATGAGAAGTTTTATTGATGCCATGAAAACTGAAGACATGAGGGAAGAAAACCTTTATTCATCATAAACTATGAAAGGTTTCACCGGTGAAAGATCATTGCTTTAGATAGAAAACAAGGTTAGAGATGTGACCCAGTGGTAAAATATTTATTTTCAGCACCACACATGTACACACCAGAGAAATGAAAGAGAGGAAGAGAGAGAGAGAGAGAGAGAGAGAGAGAGAGAGACAGAGAGACAGAGAGACAGAGAGAGACAGAGTAAGAGCGAGCGAGAGAGAGGGGGAGAGAGAAGAGCACACAAAATTTCTAGTAATACTGAGGCCAAAAAAATAATCATGGGTTATGTATATACTTCCCACCCTCATTAGAAAGGGATGCTCTATTGCAAATATTCTCCAAATACAGCAGTCATCTTCAGATACAATTCCATTATTTATCCTAAAACCTAAGCACTAAGGCTGTGGACTCTACTAAACTCCGCCTCACCTCCCCCACCCAAGGGGGAGACAGTCATCAGAGTCACATGCTGAAGGTCATTGAGGAACAGGAGTTGGGGACAGTCAGTAAAGTACTTGCCTTGCAAGCCTGGAGACCCGAATTTAATCCCCAGAACCCATGTTAATGCAGCACCCACATGGCAGGAACAGCAAGATTCTTGGAGTATACCTGCCATCCATCCAAGTTAGCCTAATTGACCAATGAGAGACCCTGCCTCAAAAAGAAAAAGTGGGGCTAAGCATTTAAGGTACCTGCCTGCAAAGTCTAACAACTGGGGTTTGATTCCCCAGTACCCACCATAAAGCCAGATACACAGCAACACATGCCTCTGGAGTTCATGTGCAGTGGCTGGAGGCCCTGGCCCACTCATTCTCTGTCTCTCTCTCTCTCTCTCTCTCTCTGTCTGTCTCTCTCTCTCTCTCTCTCTCTCTCTCTCTCTCTCTTTCTGTGCATCTTCGCAAATGAATAAATACAAATATTTTTTAAAAAAGAAAATAAAAAGCCAGATGACAGATTAGGTGCTCTTTGACCTCCACACATACATGCACACATAAGCACATATATGTGAACACATA
>PVHP010049448.1:0-12169 GCA_004024765.1 Zapus hudsonius
TCATATATGTTTTGTTAAGGCACATATTTAATATAAAAATGTCTATAATAGTAGTAGCAATATACAAAAGCTAATGTGTACCTTACTCTGTAAGCTGACAGAGACTAGAAGCAATCATCACATTCATCAATAAAAGAGACTAAAGAAATCATACAGAGGAACAGTTCCTTATACTGTTTCCTTACATATTTTGATCTGGTGGTTCCTCCTGCTCTTCGCCCCATCTCCCTGCTCCCCCAACCCCATTTGTACCTTTCTCACTCAAATACTCCCTTTACACTTTCTGTCTCTTTTACTCCTTATCCTTCAAAAATTGGTAGTTTCTACAATAGGGTCAGGGAATGTGCAAAATGAAAAAGAAGTAAGAAAGTAACAAAATACACATTAACACACATGTTGTGTTATATACCATAAATACAGGGCACAGGAAAGAACTGCCAGTAAATCAAGGCATAGTGGTATACTTGAAATCCCAGCACTTGGGAAGCTGAGGAAAGCATGTTCATTAATTCTAGATCATCTTGAGACCAGCATGGGATTTATAGTAAAAACCTCTACCAAAAATAAAAACTCAAGTCGAGTCGTATTGGACTGTGTTTTATAGTTATAGAAAAACACAGTAAACCATACTTATTTGGATTAATAATTGAACAAATAAGTGATAACAAGCCTCATACAGATGAATTACAAGTAGTCTATGCCAATCTGGAGCCGAACAGACTGACCATGCATTAAATGAGGGAGGTGTGGAGGGTTAACTACACAGTGCAACCTGTGGAACTTTACCTCAAGCCAAGTGATTAAGATGGCAAAGTACACTGGCCATATGTATCCTTGGTATGATGTGATGAGAGTGACAATTAACTTTTGTGGATTTTTCCCAAACATATAAAGTCTAATCATGAGAAGCACTCCTGAGACACATTCTTAAAAAAATGCCTGACCAAAAACTCCATAAAACTGTCAATTAATAAAAGAAGGAAAAAAAAAACAATTTGAGATATTGTAACAACTAAGGTCATAAGGATATATAAATATTATATATTACTAAATGTCCTAAATGAAATTCTTTGGATTAAAAGGGAGAGGACGAACTGATGAAACAGAGATGTTACTAATGACCTTACAATATTGCCATGTTGAATACTGTGACACAGATGCTATCCCAGTATAGGATAGTAAGGTAAATACCATGAGCATGAAGAAAACAATGTATGTCAGCACTGTAATTCTGTAAATCTAAAATTAAAAGTTTATTTAGAACACAAGAAGATTGCAACTTCAAAACAAGATATTAGGGGTATCTAAAAAAATTTAAACCAATATTAATTCAGCATCTCTAAATGAGTTTTTCATGAAAGAATTAGCTTACAAAAGGCCCTTTGTGGGACTTTGCTAAAAGGGCACAGAGGATATCGGGTCAAGGGAAGTTGAGGCAGGCTGAAGCCCCAGGTGGTCTCTCCACTGAGATCCAGGTAGGAGCTTCCCACCCTCCACCTTAATCCTAAACCTTCAGGCTCCCTAAACAAGCCACAGTGAATCCTGCATTCTCACCCCAGCAGGGCTGACAATAGGTAACAGCTCCAGGTGACAAATGTCTCTGCAACTATCACTATAGAATCTATGTCTAGTATCAAGTACTTCCCGCCACTCAATTTATTCAAATTAGGCATTCACAGGTTACTTACCCCCACCTATCCACTCCGGAGGTGTCCAATTTATACCCTGCCCCAAACCACTCCCTTTGCTCTCCCCCTGCCCCTAATTCTCCTGGCTTCTCCTCTCTATAAATAGGACCCTTCCACATACAATTATCTGCCAGTCCCACCCACTGTGACTGTGTCCTGAGAGTTTTTCTCTCATATCTCCCCCAGGGAATGGCCCTGCTTCCTTCCCAGCTTGGCCACAGACAGACCGCAGTGGACAACCCACAGCTCCTGTCTGCCACTGGCCCCTCCACCAGGGTTCACGGAGGGGAACAAACGGCACTCCTCCCCAGCGACCCACAGCATCCCTGAGGAAACAAAACGACAGCCCTTGGTATAGCAAATCATTTCTTTGGTCAAATAATAATTTTGACACAGGATATATATTGCAAGATCCTTTGGAGATACACAAAGCCCATATGAATATTAAAATCTCTAAAACCTCTTGCATAAAGGTATCAATTTTATTTTGCTTACCACAACATTTCCCAAACTTATTATAAATTTTTAATTTTATAGTCATGTGTTCTAACATCTGTGGAGATATCATTCCCCAGAACATTCTTTGGGTATTGTATATTATAATGGAATGTACAATCTTGAAATAAAAAGGAACCATCTATGGAGAGAATTTAAGGAACTCTTGAGTTGGAAGGTATGCATAATGAGATGTGATAGAATGAATTTGTATGGCTGGCGAGCCAAATAGAAGGCTTTGATAAAATGCTGTATATGTTGCCTAAAATTTGAGTAAATAGCAGGAGAAAGACATTCTTCATAGTTGAAGATAGTGTAAAGCATTCATACACTGAGATAGTTTCTGACATTAGAAATAAACAGGTCTAGTCTCCCTTTCATATTTATTGTCTTCACCTAAACACACACTCACACACATACATAAACAGACATATATATATATATATAGCTATGAAATTTAATTTGAGAAACTAAAAGCAGTTCTACTTCTTTTAAAATTCACATTAAATTTGCATGCCTTTAATGTTAGCACTTGGGAGGCAGAGGTAAGAGGATCACCATGAGTTCAAGGCCACTCTCAGAATACATCCTGTATTCCAGGTCAGCCTGAGCTATAGTGATATACTACCTCAAAAACAAAATGCAGTAAGTAGTTAAAAGATAAATTGACATCCAGGAAACAAGCTTGTGAGTTTGTGGACCCATAGCTTCCTCTTTTGAAATTCTTTCCAATACTTTGCTTTAGTCAATTTTCACTTGAGGGAGGCATTCAATTAAGGTAATGGAGTCTCTATGAATTAAAGTATCTTTTGTGGAAAAAAAAAATCTAAGCTGAGCTGTGGTCATTCTAATGTTTTTCCCACTATCAACCTAATGATTGTAGAAATTTGCATTTTATTTAGCTCGCTAGCCTGTGTCTTGACTTGGGTTTAGTGACCAAGATCGGCCAATGAAAGTTCTCTTCCCCATGCTGAACTCTTCACTTGAGAACCTGTAGCTCTGACTGTGTCTGTATTGTGTCAGCTTAAACCACAAGAACACAGGGAAAAACAAAACAGTCATCCTACACTGAACCTCACTATCATTTTCAATACACGTCATTGGTCAAAGTAAACTATATGGCCAAGTCTGTAGTCAGGAGCAAAGAAGTAAATCTTGTTCAGTGTTGGGGAACACTGAAAACACACATAGAAAAGAGTATGTGTTAGGGAGTGAATGAACAATGTGGAGTAATTAATAAAATTTTCCACCACAGTGGGTAAGATGATCTCAGGTCAGTAGGAGTGAAGGCAGTGGTAAACTTGAAGCATACTGTGAAAACATTTAAGATAAAAGACAGTGGTGGAGGGGCTGCAGAGGTAGATCAGTGATATAGTATTTGCCTTGCCTTGCAAAACCAAATGCCCTGGGTTCAATCCTTAATACAATATAACAGAGAAATAGTGTTTGTCTCAGAGGTCTTTCTTCCCTCCCAAATGGCCAAAGCTGGAGTCTTCCTTCAAAGGGCTAGCTAGCTCCATTGGAGAGTTCCATGGGGTAGGGGGTACAGAGACAATCTATGTTCCCAGAGCATTGCCCCCACAAGTCCTCACAAGTCCCTTCCCATTGATCAGTCCACCATTGCTCTAAGGCCATGGACATAAAAGCTCTAGTGCCATTTCCTTCATTTTCTGTCCTTCTTCTGAATCCCCTTTATCACAGGTGCTTATATATCTTTATACTTTCCTGCCTATCTACCTAAGCTTTTGTTTAAGCACCTTTTGTCTCTCTTTCATTATCTTTCTCTCTCTTCTCCCTTCTCCTTCTCTCTTCCTTTGTCCTTCCTCTCATTACTCACGTTCCACTGATGCTATTAACCAGCTTATCTCCTGCAGCCTTTGGTCACAGGCTCCCTCTCCTGACCTTCCTCACCTTTCCCCCTTGCCTCAAACTCTTGTCACTCTGATTCACACTCCCAAACCAGAGTCTATAAAAAAATCTTAATTAATCTACATACTGGTCTCAAAGTCTCGATTGAAATTCCCAGTCTTGACACATAGATAATGACAGATGCTAGCTAAATGGATATAAATAGATGGATAGTTAAATAGAGATTAAAATCTTGCCCATACCAAACATGAAATCATTTCTCCTATAAATATTGCAATAAGTATATCTAAAAATGAGGGGAAACTTTTTAAAAATATAAGCATGATATTACTTTAGTACTACAAGATTTCTCTAAAAACATCTGAATAAAATAAATCAAAGATGGTCAGTACAGTGTAGACCTATAATCTTAGCATTTGGAAGACTGAGGCAGGAGGGTAGACTTTGAGGACGGCCTAGGCTATTTGGAGTGATCCTGTCTTAATAAACAAACTATTTAAAGCTTAAAACATAGTCAATGCCCAAAGTCTCCTGCATGTTTTGTGTGTTTATATATTTTATTTAAATTAGGAGCTAAGAAAGTCCTATGAATTGTAGTTGTAGAGTGTATGTTGTAAATCAGTTTGAACCTATGGGATTACGCCATAAGTTTTTAATGCATTTGATGAGAAAATTAAACTTCTATTTTGTACAATTGCTCATGATCTAAATATTCTCTTATTACTTCTGTGTTGTTCTGCATTGTTCTGTGCTTCTTTTTTATTTATTTATTTATTTATTTTAAATTTATTGTCCATAACATGTTACAACATTTAGTGGGCAAACAATGAGTTGTTATCGCCAATTCCCCGCTGCCCTCCCCTCCCCCCTCCACTAGATAACCTCCTCCATGGGTCGTTCGTCTGGATCAGTCCTTGTGACAGGGAACCATGGATAGCCTAGTATTCAGCCAGGTTCTCCTGGCCATGCCTCTGGATAATCTCCTCCACCACGGCTCTTACAATCTTTCCGCCCCCTCTTCCGCATAGTTCCCTGAGTCGTGGTGGATGAGTATTAAGGCTGCTTTAAGGTTGTGAGCTTAGGGGTCTGTGTTCTGTGCTTTTTGTATGTTGCATGAATTTTCACTTTGATTCTGATTAATCCCTTTCTGGTTGATATTTTGGCAAGCACAGAAAGCAGTATATTGATAGAGGGGAAAGATAAAACCATCACAGTGGATATAGAGGAAAAATGTCTAAGTTGAATCCAGCTTTTGGTCATTTTTTGCATGTGTCTTTGAAAAAAATAATTCATCCCATCAAGCATGATAGTGAAAAAATGGAGACACTAATGTTAGATACAGATATGAAATTAACAGACCAGTGGTTATTCTTTTGTTTCCTTTATCAAAATCTGTGATTTGTTACTGGTTTTTAAGTTCCACTGCCTGAGCCCTACATACACCAATCCAAGTCAGAACTTGTGGGACCCAAGTGTCTGTGTGCCCATAAAAACTTGTGGGACACAAGTGTCTGTGTGCCCATAAAAATTTTCTTTAGTGCTTATAATAAAGTACTTTGAGGACCATCAAGTAAACAATGTGCCCCTCTAAGGCAAGACACATGTGTTTACCCCATAGCTCTTGTCTCCAGCTACTGGTAAGTTAAAATTTGTGAGTGATAACATGAATTACTGGATGGAGCAAAAATGGTAGGATGAATAAATTCAAAGATGAAGGAGTCATTAAGAGTGTAATGATGCTCCTAGTTACTAATAGATTGATGTTAATTTCAGGATAAAAATTAATGAATCTTGTTACATCTCAAAATGTTTTTGGTTTGGACCGACATGGTAATCACTATAGATTTATTAAAGAAGTATTGAATAGAAGATGAAAGCAATTGATATAAAGACTTTATAGAAAATGAGGCTCAGGGGTTGTTATGGATGAATGGCAAAGGACTAGCTAAGCTATAAGCAACAATCAGAGAACTGACCCAGATTCTAGTTTTCTGGATATGATGAAATGTCAGGACTATGGCACAATTGAGGAATGTTGCCATATACATAGATATATCCCTAAACTGTTATAAAGTTTGGGTTGAAAAAAATATTTAAGAAATGTTTCCATACTTTACCTGTGCAGAAACAGCACTACTTTTTCAGAAATTCAGTATCTTCACAAATCACTGGTCTTCTTCATTGCCTCTTCTCACCATCAGGACTGCTATTTAATAGTACTAACAAAGGGCTGGGGAGATAGCTTAGTGGATCAAGCACTTGCCACACACAAGTTCCTGAGTTCAGATCATTGGAACCCATATAAACTCCAGCTTGGAGAAAGCTGTAGTCCAAGTTTTGTAATCCCAGCACAGCTTCAGTGAGAATTGAGCCAAACAGGGAATCCCCATAGAAGCTCACGGGCCAGCCAGCCTGGTAAACACAGCTGAGAGTAGAGAACCTTCCTCAAACAAAGTGGAAGATAATCACTCACAACTGAAATGACCTCTGACTTCCACAAACATGCCATAACACATGCTTATCCATACTCTCACGCATGAACACATATACATTTCGTACACATACATCAAAATAAAATAAAAACTAACTGTTACTAAACTACAGGAAGTGTGTGGGAATGCAAATTTCTAACAGCTAAGAAATCTTTGCATTCTTCCACTGTGTCTGCCAGTGTTTGTCATCAGGCCCCTCCCTGTGTTCTCACATTGCAAATGTTAGCCTTTGCTATTGCTTTTATTTGATTTGATTTTGACATTTAATTGGTGAAGATTGTAAGAATTGATCTTTTTGCTTCTTGTACTACCTGCTCTGTTTACCCAAGAGGCTTGTGAGAAAATCAAATATATAGCGAGAAGTAAAAGCATGCATCGCTTATAAATATGCAGAGATGTGAGGGATTATGGACATAATTTCTAATCATTGCCATGACCCTATCATCTTCATGCTCCTTACCCTCCTCCTCATCACCTTCATCATCACAGTAGTCTTGCTGTTAGGTGATGTTGGCAGGAAACTAGGTTAGTTCTTTGTTCTTTAGAAGGGTTTATGTCAGTTATATCTCCAACATGCTATTCTTTTCCTTAAATGTGGGGAAAATTGAACTTAATATTTTAGAAATCTTATAATAAAGGTATACAGATGAGGGGCAGGGAAAATGGCTTAGTGGGAAATGTGTTTGCTGCTCAAGCTTGAGAACCTAAGTTTGGGTTCCCAGTGCCCACAAAATGCCAGGTGTGGTAGTACATACCTACAATCCAAGTGCTGGGGAGGCACTAAAAGGAAGGGCTTCAAGGCTTGCTGGCTAATTAGTTTAGCTGAATCTGTGAGCTCTAGTTTCAGTTAAAGACCTTGTCTTAAAAATATACAGTGGTAAGCAAGAGACCTATCACCACAGCGAGTCAATTAACCCAGGATAGGTCCATGAGACAGACACCAACAAGATCCCACACAACCCAAAGCAGAAGTATAGACACTTAAGGTATCAACAATAAAGCTGACTTAAAACTCACCCACCATGTCTCAGGGAACTGAGGGGAAGAGGGGGCAAAAATATTGTAAGAGCCATGGTGGGGGAGAATATCCAGAGACATTGTCCCCCTCAGCAATAGCACACAAAGGGGGAGGGAGACCTGGCTAACTCCTGTGCTATTCATAACCTCCTACTGATCCAGTGTGCCTCGGGGGAGGGCCTCCAGTGGATTGGGGACAGGGAGGAGGGAAATGGGGGTACCATCATAAGATTTGCTCATACAATGTATCTAATTAAGGATAATAAAGGTATAAAAAAACAGTGGGGTAACTGAGGAAGACACCTGACATTCACCTTTCGTTTACACATGCATGTACACACTTGAGCGCAAATGTTAGCACATGTGTGAGACACACATCTAAAACATGTGTGAACAACAATGAAGGCACACACCACGTGCATATGCATATGCAAAAGTTAAAACATACACACAGATAAATGCCTTGATGGGCAAGTAGTACACTTTCCCAAATGTGAAAAAAAGATTAGAGAAAACAATGGTTTTTTAGCAGTCAAGAATGAAGCTCTTTCTTATAATCTTTCTCATCCACTCATCTTCTAATTGCACTTTCTGCTAAGAGACTATGTGAGAGAGGTCCCCAGTGAGTCCAAGGAATAGCCACTTACTCCAGTGGGAAGGGAATCTGTCTGCAAGCACCAGGCACTGTTTCCTCAGCTGGTCATGGTCATTGCAAGCAAACAGAGCTCTGTCGATCTTCTTCCTGCATCTTCTGCTGCAGTTCTGAAAGGTTAACGTTTGTTTCCCTGTGGAATTTATTATTATTATTATAAAGTTCCCCAGGTACCTGAGCTAGTATATTTCCATGCTTCTAGTTACTAGATGTGTAGTCCTCGGCAACTCTTTTAACTCCTCTTTAACATTTGTTTTCTGTACTTTTTATAAATATAGACATTCTGTCCTACCTCCTAAAGATCTTTATGATTGTAATTAGAAAAATTACTTGAATATAAGTAGTTGAACAAGACAAATAATGAGATATAATTATTGCAATTTAGTGTCTGACCTAGATCCTTAACAAAGTTTAAGACATTCTCTATTTATGGTAAATAATAAACCTTTGAATATGATGACTAAAACCTTTGGCTGTGACAAAAATCACCAGGGTCTAGGATTGCAGACATATTCTTCTTTTGTGTCGCTTCTGAATAGTCAGTAATGGCTGCCTGTAATGACTGTAATAAGTAATTCTTGGCTCACTTCTAGACTGTGGAAAAGAATCCCATAATAAACGAACAAGTCTGGCATTAACAAGTAAGAGAAGTGGGGTCAAATAGAGGATATATTTGCTACAGTACATCACTCTAAGAGAAATAGCATACAGTGAAAAAACATAAATGAAATGCAGCTCAAACTGAACTTCATTTGACTTGTCCCTACATATAAAACTGGAACATTACATATATGATGCATTTATATTTACACATATTTAAGTATATTTACATGGATGTATATTATTTTTAAATTCTCTTGAAAACCTGGAAAATCAAGCAACTGTTGGAAACTTTTCCCGAGGAAATATAAACACATCTATTCATCCTAATTATGGCTCAGATATCAGACATAAGAAGAATTGCAGGAAAACCAGTTCTGGTGGACCAATGAGTTTAATAAAGTTACTTAGAGTAGCAGTGAATCACTTAAAAACAGTCATATCGCAGAAAATCCCACTTCAGCACAGGTGACAACTCATGGATGCTATGTCTCCAGGGCTCACTGCACAACCTGTGGGCAGCTCAGCTGGCAGGCTGGAGAATTTCTGCCCAAGCAGTGGTTTTCCCATTTGCCCTTTATATATCTTTTTTTAACTTTTTTTCTTAATTGTCCATAATGAGTTACATTGTTTAGTGGGCCAACCATGAGTTGTTATCCCCAATTTCCCTTTGCCCCCCTTTCCCCCATCCCCAGTCAGCTGGATATCCTCCTCTATGGGCCATCTGTATCAGTCTTTGTGGTAGGGGACCATGGATAGCCCAGTCTTCAGCCGGGTTCTCATGACCCAAGTGTGTTGTTACTGAGGGGTGCCTTGCAATGTCTTTCCCAGACTTGTTGACCTCCTGAGTCTCCTGAGCTTCCTAACACTAACTCAAGGAAATAGTTCAATTGCTACACAATGCTGGTCAAAGTTTAGCCCTCAAAGGTTTCCTTGGCACTCCCCCATCCTTGAGGAGTGGTCCTGTGACCTTTTCAGTTTCAGCTCTCATAGACTTGCCCTCCTGCTTTCCAGAACCTTCCTCCTCATTCAGGAGGGAACATTTCAATACAGAGGTATTTGCTATATAAGAAACTGTATCTAGAGCTGGGCGTGGTGGCACAAGCCTTTAATCCCAGCACTGGGGAGGCAGAGGTAGGAGGATCACCATGAGTTCAAGGCCACCCTGAGACTACAGAGTGAATTCCAGGTCAGCCTGGGCTAGAGCGAGACCCTACCTTAAAAAAGAAACTGTATCTGTATCTTTCTCATGAGATCAATAGTGAACATCTTTCTATATTTCCTTTCTTTTTCTATATAAAGCACCCACCCTCCAATCTAACTGAGTCCCACCCCTTCATATTATATCCCAGGAGTGAATTTCAAAACTTTATTTCTTAAGATTTTGTAAACATAAAGAATTTCACTTTTTCTAGCAAAAATTCATATGGCATTTTATTCATCTTTGAAAATCAGATTACAGCAAACACTGAACCCTGAATAGTAAAAAGACTTTATTGGGGAAGACCAAGAAGTTGAGTAGTTCCAGAGTGCCACATGGTACAGGTTTTATCATGCAAAATCAAGAAGTGGAAGTCCTAAAATGGTCCCAGAACTATTATGCATTGACCAGCCCTTTCACAAAAACTTCATTAAATGAATCATGATCCAGTATAATTTAGCCAACTCCAATGTTGGAGGAGTCCATGCCCCCTTTTTTCCCCTGTCATCTCTCAGCACTGACAGGATCCAGCCAGAAGCAAAAAAAAAGCAATATAAAATGAAGTGAGTGACTCCCCATTTAAACAGAGAACATAAATTAGCAACTTGTTTTGATGTTGCTTTTCGAAACTAAAAATCTCCACAGACATGTTTAATGTGAAGTGCATTTGTTTTTCTCTAATAAGACATACCTATCACCCTATCCTCCTACATCCTCTCTCGGATCTCCCCTAATTGAACAAATTGGACTTAATTTGAATTAAACTGTCAAAAATTTTGCCTTAAATTGATGTGTCTTTTCTCCCAGTTAAAATGAATTAATTTCTGTACAATACATAAGAGGTGTTAATGGATTGTTTTATGAACTAGAAATATTTTGCGTGGATTTCCATGTCATGCAATTCATATGTGGAAAGCCAAAAATACTGTAGGAGTTTGTATCAGATCACCATAGGGAGGAGGAAACGCAGGTTAAATGAGGGTCAAGGAAAGCATGTGGCTTTGTTTGTATTGAAAAGAGGATTTAATAACACTCTATAGCAAATTAAATATGCAAAGCCTATCTTTTAAGTTTAATGCAGATCCCCCTTAAGCTCCTACCTCACCACACATCTAGCCTTTTATTGAAGCTGTCTTGTATCAAGAAATTATTTTCGATGTTACTAATAATCATTTATGTTAGAAAACATTAATTATCTAGGCAATTTATGAGTTTAAAATCAAAAGGTTTTTTTTTATACTTTCAAGAATGCATTTTGGGCTTTTAAAGAAAATATCAGCTTTCCGTTTACCTAGAAGGAAACTACAAAACAAATGGTGTTCAAATAAAAGGACTTGAAGTTCCATCTTCAAGGATGTTATAATTCAATTAGAGGCCATAAAGTACTATCATATTTGAGGAACAAAAATAATTCATCACTGGCTATAAGGTATAAATGATGAAAAAAATGAAAATCAATGTGAATGTGTGTGAATCTGGGAACGTCATCAAAGGAGTACATGCAGAAGTTGGAAAAGAAGGTTTCATGCTTGCTGAAGAATTTGAGTACTCTCCTTAGTTTGCCTTTTGACATTTTAACCAAAGTCACAGATATTACAAGTAAATAAACTAAATAGAAACCAAAATACCTGTTTATAAGTCACGGAGTGAATGAGTGTGCCTTTTTGGTAGAGTTCTTACAAATGAGGAAGTGAACACACATGGCTTAGACTTGAATTTAAGCATGGTTTTCCAAACACCTATTTTCCTTTAAATCTCTGGGTATTATTTTATATGTATGCATCCATACAATAATGTAAATTGATATACATTTAAATATGTCAGAAAAGTACACATGACTAAGAAAGTTCTGAAGACCAGGCACCGATGCCATCAGCCACACAAGAACATAAAGGAGGCACCCAGTTCTGCCTTGCTAATCTGTGCTAAGGAGATAGTGAGAAAATAAGAGGAGATAGCTGAGTGACTCACTATATGAAAAAAAAAAAAAGACAACTGAGGATAAAGAAAATTTGTGTGTGTGTGTGTGTGTGTGTGTGTGTGTGTGTGTGTGTGTGTGTGTGTGTGCAAGCATGCCCATGCCATGGAGTACTTATGAAGGTAAAGTACAATTTCAGATGTTGGTCCCTGCCTTCCTTCCTGAGGTAGGGTCTCT
>PVHP010049449.1:0-12181 GCA_004024765.1 Zapus hudsonius
TATATATATCTTTGCTTGAAAATGAATAAATAAAATATTTAAAAAAATAGGGTCTTATGCATTCCAGACTGGTTTTGAATTGTCTATTTAGCCAAGTATTTCTTGGACCTTCTGCTCCTGTGCCCATGCCATGCCTACCTCCTGAGTGCTGGGGATGGAACCCTGGGCTTCCTGCTTGCTAGGCAGGCACTCCACCAGCTGAGTTGGAGAGCTGCACCCCAGCCTCTGGTTTGCATTGGCTCTTCTGGGAACTGTCAGGTCGTAGCTAATGCTTAGATATCCATTACACTGTTGGGTCTTTTCATCAATTTTCAGGAATTCAGTATAAATTAGAGAAGTGGCCTTTGTGATCTGAGCTGTAAATGCCCCCCACACACTTTTTTTGTTTATGACTTAATTTATAGTACTTTTCCATGCAGGAGTTTCTGAATTTTATGTAGTTTCCTGCATCAATCTTTTTTATTTTTTAATGGCCTTTTGGAGGGCTGGAGAGATGGCTCAGCGGATAAGACTCTTACCTGAAAAGCCTAAGGACCTGGGTTCGATTCTTCAGTACCCAAGTAAAGCCAGATTCACAAAATAGCACATGCATCTAGAGTTTGCAGTGGCTAGAGGTCCTGGTGTACCCATTCTCTCTCTCTCTCTCTCTCTCTCTCTCTCTCTCTCTCTCTCTCTCTCTCTCTCTCTCTCTCTTTCTCTGCTTGCAAATTTGCAAATAAATAAATAGTTAAAAATTACCTTTTTTTTTTTTTTGAAGTGATCCGCCTACTTCTGCCTCCTGAATGTTAGGATCAAAGGTGTGCACCACAATGCTCCCAGCTGGTCTTTTTTTTACTATTTGCAAACAGAGAGAATGTGAGAGAGAGAATATGGGCATGCCAAGGCCTCTAGCCACTGCAAAAAATTCCAGATGCATGTGCTACCTTGCGCATCTGGCTTACGTGGGTATTCAGGAATCAAACCCAGGTCCTTAGAACCCGGAGGTAACCGCCTTAACCGCTGAGCCATCTATCGCTCCAGCCCCCAGCTAGCCTTTTGATTTTGAAGTCATGGTTAGACTCTTCCCACTATAAGATTATAAATTCCCCAAGTCAGTCTTTTATGGTTTTATTTTGTTTTTTGTTTTCCTAGCACTTGAATCTTCTCCTATTTTTGTTGTTGTTTTTCGAGGTAGGGTCTCCACTAGCCCAGGCTGACCTGGAATGTACTGTAGTCTCAGGGTGGCTTTGAATTCATGGCGATCCTCCACCTCTGCCTCCTAGAGTTCTGGGATTAAAGGTGTGCGCCACCACGCCCACCTGACAGTTCTATTTTTCCCCATGTTGACCACTTGCTTGTCCTAGCCTGTGTATTAAAGTCCCTTCTTAGGCTGGAGAGATGGCTCAGCGGTTAAGGCATTTGCCTCCAGTGCCTAAGGCCCTGGGTTCAATTCCCCAGTACCCACATAAGCCAGACCTACAAGGTGGTGGCCCTGGTGCATTCTCTTTCTCTGTCTCTCTGTCTCTCTCTCTGCTTGAAAATGAATAAATAAAATATTTTTTTTAAAAGTCCCTTCTTAAGCCAGGCGTGGTGGCGCACGCCTTTAATCCCAGCACTCTGGAGGCAGAGGTAGGAGGATCGCCATAAATTCAAGGCCACCCTGAGACTACATAGTGAATTCCAGGTCAGCCTGGGCTAGAGTGAGACCCTACCTCGAAAAACCAAAAAAAAAAAAAAAAAAAAGTCCCTTCTCCTGGAGATGCCATTTTATCAACTCCTGGATTCCTACACGCCATAGAGTCTATTTCTGGACTTTCTATTCTAGTCCATTGTTCTGTTCGTCTCTTTCTGAATCCCAACCATGTTGTTTCAATTATTGAGGATTTCTTGTTTGTAGTGCTGAGGATGGAACCAGAGCCTCGTGCATTCTTGGAGAGAACTACCACTGAGCTACTCATGCAGCCGGAGGCAGCTTCAAATCCTGTATCTGGTAGCGGTGAGAGCAGTGTGCCCTGCCCCCTTCCCGTCCTTCCCTCCTTGTTTATTTTCAGACAGGGTCTTGCTAAGGAGCTCTTGCAGGCCTGGTTCTCATGACAGTCCTCAGCCTCTTGGGTGCTGAGATTATAGGCCATGTCCAGCCTTCTTTTTTTTTTGGTTTTTCGAGGCAGTGTCTCACTCTAGCCTAGGCTGACTTGGAATTCACTCTGTAGTCTCAGGGTGGCCTCGAATTCATGGCAATCCTCCTACCTCTGCCTCCCAAATCCTGGGATTACCCTGTGTTGCAGTCAGAATTCTAGTTGCTGTGCAGAAAGAACCCAAACAAAAGCAGCTTGTGGAGGAATGGGTTTATTTGGCTTATGGACTCAAGGGGAGACTCCATCCTGGAAGGGAAAATGATGGCATGAGCAGAGGGGTGGACATCACCTCTGCCACAGCACTGGAAATAGCGGCAGGAAGGTGTGCCAAACATTGGCAAGGGGAAGCTGGTTTATAACCCCATAAACCCGCCCCTAACAACACAGCTCCAAAGAGGTTGTAAAATCCAAACTGCCATCAGCTGAGCATCGATCATTTAGAACACATTCATTTGTTTGTGGGGGACACCTGGATCAAACCATGACACCCTGGGATTACCATACCCAGCTCTTGTTATTATCATTATTATTTTTTGCTTATTTATTTGCAAGGAGAGAGAGAGAGAGAGAGAGAGAGAGAGAGAGAGAGAGAGAGAGAGAGAGAGAGAGAGAGAGAACATGAGTGCACTTGGGCCTCCTGCCGCTGCAATGAACTCCAGACACATGTGCCACTTTGTTTACATGGATGGGTGCTGAGGAATCGAACCCATAACAGCAAGCTTTGGTAGCAAGCACATTTAACCGCTGAGCCATCTCCCCAACCCTATTTATTTTTATTTATTCATTTGCAATCAGTGAGAGAGAGAAAAGAGAGAGAGGGGGAATGGGTGCACCAGGGCCTCCAGCCACTACAAAGGAACTCCAGATGTGTGCAACACTGTGTATCTGGCTTTACATGGGGAATCAAACCCAGGTGGGGAGGTTTTGCAGGCAAGGACCTTCACTGCTGAGCTATCTCTCCACTCTCTTTGTCATTTATTTTTGAGACAATGTCTCACAAATCCTAAGCTGACCTCAAACTCTCTATGGAAGGATGACTTTGAACTCCTAAACCTGCTGCCTCTACTTCCCAAGGGCTGGGTCGCAACAGCTCCCTGCTTGCTCTTCCTCGCTCTGTTCTTCTCTTCCTTTCTTTTCTTCTTCTGCTACCAATTAGGAATAAGGCAGCTTTTGTTTCCTGGTAGGTGGTTAGCTAGGGACTGGCCTGTGAAAACATGATGCCACACCACCTGCCCGGGCAAGACCGAGCCCACGTCTGCTCCAGTCTCCTTCAAGAATCGATGGCCTCCTGCTCCTTCCTCAGCTTCTCCAGGCTCTTGGGCCCCCGACCAATACCAGGCTTCTCCTGGCACTCCTGATTCTGCCGGTGAGGCTCCTTCTAACAGGGTGCCTGATTCATTCAGTTCTGTGTGTGGACCTCTTTCATCACTCAGCCTCTCTGACACACTTATACATTGTTTCCCCCCCCCCACACACACACACACAAGTAGGGTCTCACTCTAGCCCAGGCTGACCTGGAATTCACTATGTAGTCTCAGGGTGGCCTTGACCTCATGGTGATCCTCCTACCTCTGCCTCTGGAGTGCTGGGATTAAAGGCATGCGTCACCACGCCCGGCCATGCTTAGCTCCCTTTACAATTTTTTTCTTTTCTTTTTAACCTTTCTCTTTTCTGTATGTGAAGGGGATTGTTGGTCTTGGCCTTTCCTGCTTTAACTTCCCTCTTTTTTTTTTTTTTTTTGAGGTAGGGTCTCACTGTAGCCCAGGCTGACCTAAATCTCACTCTGTAGTCCCAGGCTGGCCTCAAACTCATAGCTATCCTTCTACCTTTGAGTTCTGAGTGTTGGGATTGTTGGGATTAAAGGCATGTGCTACCACACCCAGTTTTTACCTTCCCTCTTAATCCTAACTTGGGCTGGAGAGATGGCTCAGTGGTTAAGCACCTGCCTGCAAAGCCCAACGACCCAGGTTCAATTCCCCAGCACCCACGTAAGCCAGATGCACAAAGTGGCGCATGCATCTGGAGTTTGTTTCTCTATCTTTCTCTGCATGCAAATAAAGAAATAATTTTTTAAATCCTCTCTCCCTAAAATAAATCTGATAATTCATAATTTACCCTTCTCTGAGTCTGCATTTTTAGTTCACTGATAAATTGGACCAGGACCTGAAGTTGGAGGTCACAGGCTTGGGGGATCTCTTGCATCTTTATAGAGCTCTAATCCCTTCCTGAACTCAACCCTGTATTACTTCCTTCCTTTCGTTCTTCTTTTCCATAATTCATTCTCTCTCTTTCCTTCCCTCCCTCCCTTAGAAGCTCTCCCCTGGGCCTTAGGACTTACACTTCAGTAAGGGACAGACCATAAACACGTAATTGCATGTCATTTGGTCCTGCCAGAGAAAAGCGGTAACAGAGCAGGTAAAGGGACAGGATGGAGACAGCTGAGCAGAAGCCCTCAGCTAGCTGCCAGGAAGCCCTGACAGGGGGAGGCTGAGCTAAATGGGAGAGGAGGCCCTCTGGGGGAGGCAGCTTTGGCAAGCACAAGGGCGGATGCGAAGGCCCAAGGCTGGAGCCTGCTTGCTCAGTTGAAAAACAGCCCAGGGGCTGGCCCTGGAGATGAAGCTTCAGAGGGAGAGGAGAGAGGGAGGAGATGAGGTAGCACTTGCAGGGCCTTGGAGGTCACAGCAAGGACGCTGGCTTTTCCCCAGACACTAGCAACCCGGAGAAGGGGTTGGTAGAGTGGTGACATATTGTGACAGGGTGGCTCCTGCTGCTGAGCAGGGGCAGTGGTGCAGCAGGGAGGGAGGGTAATGCCTAGGAAGACGGTAGGACCAGGGTGAATTGTTTCTTGGTTCACCTCTGCCTCTCCCCCCATAAAAAAAAAAAACAAAAAAAAAACTGTGGCCTTTACAAGGCAGGTACTGAGTTTACTGGGCTCAGTGGAGGCCTGGGGGGGGGGTGTGGACAGGGAAGACAGAGTAGGCTCAGAGGCAGTCTCTGGGGAATGACTCCTTGAAGGCCCCAGAAATTAGAGGGACAGACCTGGGAAGAGAGCAGCTTCCCCAGCAGGGATGAAGACCAGAGGGGTTGGCGCTGGGGGACTGGGACCCCCAACTTAGTGCCTGCCTAACGTAGGAGCTGTGACCCCCCCCTCCCAAAAAACTGAAGCCATGGGCTGAGGAAATTGCTCAATGGTTAAAGGTGCTTGCTTGCAAAGCCTGCCAGGAAGAGGTACAATTCCCCAGTACCCACGTGAAGCCAGATGCTCAACGTGGTGCAAGAGGTCCTGGAACGCTCTTTTTTTTTTCTCTCTCTCTCCAATAAACAAATACAAATATTAAAAACAAACAAACAAGAACTAGGACTGGAGAGATAGCTCAGCAGTTGACGTCACTTTGCTCGCAAAGTCTGACAGTCTGGGTTCCATTCCCCAATGCCACGTAAAGCCAGATGCACAGTGGCACATGCCTCTGAAGCTCCTTTGCAGGAGCAAGATGTCCTGGTGCACCCATTCCCCCTCTCTTTCTCTGCTTGCAAATAAGTAGTAAAGAAAAACAAACCAGTAACAAACACTTGAGGGGATGTAGTTCACTTGGCAGTGCTCTAGCAGAAAGCCTCGAGTTTGATCCCCAGCAAAGAATAAAATCAGGCATGCACTCATGTTTAATCTCACCACGGAGGAGATGGAGGCAGGAGGAGCGTAAATTATCAAGGCCAGACTCAGCCACATAGCAAGTCAAGACCAGTCTGGGCTATATAAGACCCTGTCTCAAAAAAGAAAATAGGGGCTGGAGAGATGGCTCAGAGGTTAGGCCTGCAAAGCCTGGCAGCCCAAGTCCAGTGCCCACATAAAGCCAGATGCACAATGTGGCAGATGCATCTGGGGTTCCTTTGTAGTGGCTAGAGGCCCTGATGTGCCTGTGCCCATTCTCTCTCTCTCTCTCTCTCTCTCTCTCTCTCTCTCTCTCTCTCTCTCTCTCTCTCGCCTTGAAGATAAATAAATATTTTAAAAATAAAAATAAAAGTCGGGGTATGGTGGTATATGTCTTTAATCCCAGCACTCGGGAGTATAAGGTAGGAGAATCAGTGAGTTCAAGACCAGCCTGGAGTACAGAGTGAGTTCCAGGTCAGTCTGGGCTAGAGTGAGACCCTGCCTCAAAAAGTCACCCCACAAAACAACCGGGCATTTACATTGACATTTTGATCCCAGAGGAAGGCTCTGTTCCTCAACGTGAGGGCTCAAGGGCAAGAAGGTCTGAAGAGAGGAGGACAGCATTTCTGAATTCGGCCTCACAGAGGCTCTAGGAACGGATAATTTGCCCCTCTCCCTTTGAGACAGGGTCTCATGTAGCCCACGCTGACCTTGAACTGGTTATACAACTAAGGATGACCTTCAACTTCTGCACCTGCTGCTTCCACCTCCCCAACGCTAGGATTTCAGGCATGAATCACTACACCCAATGTTTTTATACCCAATTTTTTTTTTCAGGACTTGATATGGAACCCAGGGCTTTGTGCATGCCGGGCATGCAATCTACCAGCAGAGATACATCCCCAGCCTAATAATTTGCCCCTTTACAGATGGTAAACTGAGGCTTCATGGAGGCAAGGAACCCTCAGGGTAAGATGGCCAGTAAGTGGTCTAGTCCAGTGTCAAGGGCAGTCTGCGGGGCAGCTCAGCTCTATGGCCCCAGCCTTATTTGGTCCCTCTTGCTGCTTCTGGGAGTGAGAAGGAAGGGAGGGCTCCTGGTGTTCAGCCAGCACTCAGCCACTGCAAGGCCCAGCTGTTGAATTTCCAAGGGGGAGGGGAGATCTGGTTGCAGGACCAAGAGCCAGGAAACCCTCAGAACTCATGAGACTTCTGGCAGAATGGGCCTGGGGATAGGGCAGACATACCAGAGGCACAAAAGCTGAGGAATAGAAGAAAGAGGTCTCTCTTTGAAGGTAGGCGTGGCTTGACCACTCTTGCTGTGTGACCTGAGGTAAGTACATCCAATCAGAACCCTTGATCTGTCAAATGGGAACCATGCCTCCTGCCCAACTGGGTTAGTGTGGGGTTGAATGAGGCAACCGGGATCCAGGGCTACCTGAAAGGGCTTCCTCCCTGGCCTGGTACCTCTAGCCCCTCAGATGCACTTGGGAAGCCAAGGTAGGAGAGTCCTGTGAGTTCAAGGCCAGCCTGAGACTACAATTTCAGGTCAGCCTGGGCTTCAACCTCCCCCCACCAAAAAAAAAAAGAAAAAGAAAAAGAAAGTGTGCTGATATAGCAGAGGTTGGCCATAGCACAGGACTCTTGTTTCTCATCTCTAAAGTGAGTAACTTCTATACTTTTAAGACAAGTACAAAATCAGAAGGGAAGGTTATCAGTCAACTTCTCAATGCCGGACAAAATACCTGACAAAGATCAGTTTAAGAGAGATTTATTTCCGCTGACAGTTCCAGGGTACTAGGATTCGTCATGGCTGGGCAGGCACAGCCCAGGGAGCCTGAGGCAGCTGGTCACACTTAGCACAGTGAGGAAGCAGAGAGGTGAATGCTGCTGCTCAGCCAGCTCTCTCTCTCTCTCTCTCTCTCTATCTATCTATTTTTCCAGGTAGGGTCTCCCTCTAGCTCAGGTTGACCTGGAATTCACTCTGTAGTCTCAGGCTGGCCTTGAACTCACAGTGATCCTCCTACCTCTGCCTCCCAAGTGGTGGTGGGTACCACCACGCCCGGCTAGCTCTCTCCTTTCTATTGTCCAGGACCCCAGCACAGGGAATGGCACAATCCACTGTTAAGGTGGGTCTTCCTACCTTAATTAACCTACTCAAGACAATCCCTCTGGGACGTGGGCAGAGGCTAACCTAATCTAGGTAATCCCTCACAGGAGATTCTAGGTACTATCTAGTTGACAGTCAATAAAAACCATCACAGAAGGGAAACATGTTCAGGTCTGAGAAAACAGCAGAAGAAAAAGCCCAGAGGCAAGAAACTGCCAGGCATTTTCAAGGAGCTGAAAGTTCAAGGTGGACAGAGGGAAGGGGGAAGGCTGAGTCACTCCCTAGTCCTCCACTGCTCAGGGACTCATCTTCGGGACACCCTACCTCCTGATGGTCAAAGGTGAAGAATGAGCCAGGAGAAAGGTGAAGGGCTGGGGAAGGGAAGAAGGTCTCAGCAGAGGAAAGCATGTGTGCAAATATCTATCACTTTTTAAAAAAATTATTTGATGTGGTGGCGCACACCTTTAATCCCAGCACTGCGAGGATTGCTGTGAGTTCAAGGCCACCCTGAGACTACACAGTGAATTCCAGGTCAGCCTGGGCTAGAGTAAGACCCTATCTCGAAAAAAACAAAACAAACAAACAAACAAAAATTTTATTTGAGAGACAGAGAGAAAGACAGAGAAACAGAGTAAGAGAGTGAGTTATGGACGCACCAGGGCCTCCTGCCACTAAAAGTGAACTTCAAACACATGTGCCACTTTGTGCATCTGGCTTTATGTGGGTATTGAGGAATCGAACCCCGGCCCTCAGGCTTTGCAAGCAAGTGCCTTTAACCACTGAGCCATTTCTCTAGCCATCTTTTTTTTTTTGAGGTAGGGTCTCACTCTAGTCCAGGCTGTACTGGAACACATTTTGTAATCCCAGGCTGGCCTCAAACTCACAGCAATCCTCCTGCCTCTGCCTCCCAAGAGCTGGGATCAAAGGCATGAGCCATCACACCCATCTTGCTTATTTATTTAGTTTTGTTTATTTTCCCGAGGTAGGGTCTCACTCTAGTCCAGGCTGACCTGGAATTCACTATGTAGTCTCAGGGTGGCCTTGAACTCATGGCGATCCTCCTACCTCTGCCTCAGGAGGGCTGGGATTAAAGGCGTGTGCTACCACGCCCGGCCAGGCTTTCTTCTTTTTTTTAATTGGGTGCTGGGGGATTGAACTCAGGTCTCCTGCTTATACATCAAACACTCTTATCCACTGAGTTTACCTCAGCCCCCATAGGAGAATCCATCTTCAGTGGAAGCATGAGAAAATTTGCCTTGGAATGTCCTTCAAGGTCTTGCAGACCCTGGGAGCTCAAAGCACCTCTGGGAAACGTTAAGCGTGGATTATCTATGAAACCCTCAATCTCAGCACCCCTCAAAGCAAAACCAAACTCTCCTTCGGGGAGCCGAGCTCTATTTCACACAAGGACATTGGAGCCATCACAGCCAGAGGAATCTACAAGAAGTCAAATGACCAGGCCAGAGGGTCAGGGGTTAGAGCCAGAGTCTGGGGGGCTGGGAGCACGTAAGAGTTCAGGAAAGGAGCAAGAACGCAGTCCCCACACCCAACCACACCCAAGGAGGGCCCTGCTCACTTCTCTGCTGGCTGGCTCTATGACTCAGCAGCAGGCTTAGCTCCCAGAAGCCCAGGAGTGGAAGGAGAGTCCTCTCATCCTACAGTGGGGGAAGGGGGCACCTAGAAGTGAGGTGAAGTCACTCTAGCCACAGGGCTCAATTTCAGGGAGAAAACTAGTATATCTACAAACAACTAGTCCAGCTAGTTTGTGCAAACTACACATCTATATAAGCATATATACACATATACATATGTGTGTGTATTCAGGCTGGCCTTGAGCTCAATATATTGCTGAGAATAACCTTAAACTTTTTATTTTTTGAGGTAAGGTCTTTAGCCCAGGCTGACCTGGTGGCCTCAAACACAGCCATCCTCTTACCTCTGCCTCCTGAGTGCTGGGATTAAAGGTGCGCGCCACCATGTCTGGTGTGTGGTGCTGGGGATGGAATCCAGGCACGCACTCTAATAACCAAGCTCCATCTCCAGCCCACAAGTGCGCTATGTATTCCTACATACGTACATACATACTCAGGTTGGTCCAGATCTCGCCATCGCTCTGGACACTGCCTCACAGTGAACCAAGCGCGCAGGTCCCGGTCTGCAGCTTCCTGCGCCCCCAGCTGCTCTGGGTCTGAGTTTGGCGCAGTCGGTCCACGGTGGGCTGTTTTTCTGGTACTTTCCTCTCTGAGGTCAGAGGGGTGGTCACATCCCTCCGGCTGCAGCCGGCGAATTGAACTTGTCCCTGGACGACAGGGGGCGCTGCTGGGCCCGCGCGCCGGCCAGGGTCAAGGCCACGCCCCTCTGACGTCACCGCGCAGCTCCGCCCAGGGGTCTTGATTGGGGAAGGTGCTGGTGGGCCAAGGGTGTGGGGTCTGGAAGGGTGAAAACAGCTCCCAAGTAGGGCAAAGTAGTCGAATAATTTCCTAATTTATTTTTATTTTGTTTATTATTTAATTAATTTTTATTTTTTGAAAAAAAAACCTTTAGTGATAGCTTCCATAATCATAGACCGTAAACCATTGATTCCCTCCCCACCCTCCCTCATAGCTCTTCCCCCTCTCAATTATTCTCTGTTTTGTTTCGGTGTCATCATCTTTTTCTCCCATTATGTGGAGGTATTATCAGGCACTGTGAAGTCATGAATATCAAGGCCATTTTGTGTCTGGAAGTTTGCGTTGTAAGCAGTCCTCCCCTTCCTCTGTCTCTTACAATCTTTCCTCCACCTCTTTCACAAGAGACCCTGAGCCTCGGGAAGTGTGATGGAGATGTCCCAGTGCTGAACACTCCACTGTCACCACTTCTCAGCACTATGGTGTCTTTTGCATTATCCCAGGGGTCACCACCATCTTTTGTTTTATTTTGATGTAGGGTCTCACTCTAGCCCAGGCTGACCTGGAATTCACTAAGTAGTCTCAGGCTGGCCTTGAACTCAAGACAATCCTCCTGCTGGAATTAAAGGTGTGCGCCATCACCATATACATATATATATTCTTCTGTAAGCCTCAGGGGGCCTCAAATCCCCTATGACCTTGAATTTCTGATCCCCTGGCTGGCCTGTCAAGCATGCCTTCCTACACCCAGTTTATTCAGAGCTGGGCTTCATGAATGCTAGGCAAGCACTCTACCAAGCTACATGCTGCTCTATTTTTTTGTTTTTGTGGAAGAGTTCCGCTGTGTTTTCCAGGCCTGCCCAAGCTCCACCTTCTCCTGCCTCAGCCTCCCAAGGGCTGGAAATACAGGGGTGTGCCACCACACCTGACAAGGTTCCTAAATTTAAAATGTGGTTATTCACTGTCACTTCTCATCCAGACCATCTGTCTGTCCATCTGTCAAAAGTCCTGCTGGACTGGGTGCTAGTGGTGAGGACAGCCCTGCGCCTGTCTTCAGGGAGCTCACAGTCTGGTTTGGAAGCCTGATGGTAACAAATGTTTACACCAATCAGGCCTTTAGTACACTCATGATCAGTTCTAGGAATGTAGTTCAGGCTGCTGCAGTAAAAGGGTATCTTAATTAATTAATTATTTCTGGAGACAAGGTCTCATATAGTCTAGGCTATCTATTACCCTCGAATTCACTATGTATTCAAGGATCTTGATTCCCCTACCTCCACCTTCCAAGTGTTGAGATTAAAGGCATGCGTCACCACACCTGGTTTAGGGTGCCTACTTTAGAGTGAGGCTCAGGGTCCTGAAGAGGTTATCTTGCAAGCTAGGTGTGGTGTCACAGGAAGATTGCCACAAGCCAGCCTGGGCTAGTGTAAGACCCTGGCCTTGTCTCAAAACAGGAGAGGGGAGGGCTGGAGAGATTGCTCCATGGTTAAGGAGCTGGCCTGCAAAGCTCTTGTTCAATTCCCCAAGTACCCACAAAAAGCAAGACACACAAAGTGGTGCATGCATCTGGAGTTCATTTGCAGTGGCTAGAGGCCCTGGCATGCCCATTCTCTCTCTTCTCTCTGCCTCTCTCTGCATGCAAGTAAATAAAACAATATTAAAAAGAAAAGAAGTGTCCGGTGTGCTGGCACACGCCTTTAATCCCAGCAACGGGGAGACAGAGGTAGGAGGAATGCTACGAGTTTGAGGCCAGCCTGAGAATTCCAGGTCAGCCTGGGCTAGAGTGAGACCCTACTTAAAAAACAAAAACATGGGCTGGAGAGATGGCTCAGCGGTTAAGGCACTTGCCTCTAGTGCCTAAGGTCCCGGGTTCAATTCCCCAGTACCCACATATGCCAGACCCACAAGGTGGTGGCCCTGGTGC
>PVHP010049450.1:0-12133 GCA_004024765.1 Zapus hudsonius
CTGCGCAGAAAGAACCCAAACAAAAGCGGCTTGTGGAGGAATGGGTTTATTTGGCTTACGGACTCAAGGGGAGACTCCATCCTGGCAGGGAAAACGATGGCATGAGCAGAGGGCTGGACATCACCTCCACCACAGCACTGCAAACAGCGGCAGGAAGGTGTGCCAAACACTGGCAAGGGGAAGCAGGTTTATAACCCCATAAGCCTGCCCCCAACAACACAGCTTCATCGAGGTTGTAAAACCCAAACTGCCATCAGCTGAGGATCGATCTATCAGAACACATTCAATTGTTTGTGGGGGACACCTGTATCAAACCATGACACAAGCCAAAGTATGAACTCACAGGTTTAATGCAGGCAGCTAGGCCCATGTTGATGAAGCCTCTACTGATGTTAGTCAGAACATTTCTGAATCCAACACATACCCATGCTTCTTCACAAGTCTTTCAAATGGGTTTAGATGGCTGGGTCCAGGGAAGAAGGTTGACATTTCCAAAGTTTGCCTCACAAACAAGACTGGTGTTTGAACGAGATAACATTTTGAAGGAAACTTCAAACTGAACAATAGTATAGGAATGACCTTGCAAGGTTATTTTTATCTCTCACGAAGGTCACCATCCAATATTCTATAAGGTCGAAGACCTCAGTAATCATATTGGCTGCTCTGATCATTCTTTGCAATAAGTGAAACTAGAAGAAGAAATGAGGTTTACTTTGCCCAGAAAGCATAAATGGTATAATTTGGGGTACTTGGAAGCAGGGCTGGCATGAAGGTAACTAAAACAGACCAGGCAAGAATCCTCACTCTATATACCTGTCTATGTGGCCCATGACCACACTGAGGTTGAACCCTTAACCACACATGGACTCTTATGCTTCTGATTGGAATGTGAAGGAGGGTGGCAGTCCCTCATTCTCTGGAGAGTGACCCACTTCATCCATCCTCAGGGTTTGAGGAAATGCCTTCAGATCAAGCTAACAGCACCTGTGAGCCCCCCCCTCTACCCTGTGGGTCTCTCTTCAGTTTGCACACTCCCCCCCAGGCCAGCAAGCCATGGTGACAGTAGCAGGGGTGTTTTACTAATAAATCACTCTGAAATAGCCTTTGCAGCTCATGTGGGAAAGAACCTTTGGGACCACTTTTTATTTAAAATTTCTTGTGACCATGGTGGATGCTTGAGAGTTTAAATAGACCAGTGCTTGGCCGATGAGGTTCAGCAGTGAGAGAACCAGCTGTGTGGGAAGGAAACAAGGCCATAGACTTGGCATTTAGTCTTTATCACTATTCCTCCACCATCTGTCTCTTGGGAAACTCCCTTTCTCCTCCTCAGTGGTCACTCAGCCTCTCATCCAGTACATTGCTTTCTGAATGGGACCAGATCTTTGTTCTTTATACCTGAGCATCAATTGGAACTTTTCTATTACATCTTCTAGGAATTTTGGCAACGAAATCTGCTCCCCTGGTAGAAGGTAAAGTTTTGCCCCCTGACCAGGTGTCAAGTGTCAGTGAATAAACACACCCTATGGGCACACACATGCACCCATGTGCAAATGTTAACTTGGTTGTTTCATAGCCTTTTACCTTCACAACACCTGCATTAGGTAGAGAAGGAATTTGTAGCACTTTCATTGTACAGAAAACAGCAAGGTTCAGACAGGGCAAGTGATTTTTCTAACTTTGAGGGAATTCTCTGGCATTTAGTACTTTGGTGACTTTGATCAAAGTATGGATAAGCCCATTGGGAAGAGAGTACTATGGCCATTACATGGTATGGTATTCTGTCCCCCATAGACTCATGTGTTTCCAATGCTTGTTCCCCAGCTGGTGGCAATTTGGTATTGGGAGCCTTGATGGATGAAGTGTGTCACTGGGGGAGGACCTTGAAGTTTATTAACTCCCAGCTTGTCAGGGCCACTCGGTTCACTTGTTTCCCGATACTTTCCACCTGTTGAGTCAAGAAGTGATGTCCAACCTCTGCCCTACCATCTTTCCCTGGATAACATGAAGCTTCCCTTCAAGATTATAAGAAAAAATAAACTCTTTCCTCCCATCAGCTGTGTGGGGTGAGGTGTATTGTCCCAGAAACATGAAGGTAACTAAAGCAGATGGTAAATGTCTCCATAGTGTTACCCTCAGGTGAGATGCTCACTCAGGCCCATGCCAGCCTGGGATCTGCCTCACAAAAGCCTCCCAGAATACTGCCAAATGCAGTAGGCATTCAACTGCATGGGGTTTTTCTTTTCAATTTAAGCCAGTTAATTTCTTATAAACCCTTCAAAGTGAAAGGACATTCCTTGCCCTCCTCTCTGTTTTTGGTTCTCACCTTTCAGGATCTGATGCTTCCAGTTGAAAAGGACACTGTGTATCTTTGTTCTCTTTGCCAAACCTCCCCAGAGACCAGGTGAGGAAGGAGTGTAGACGAGGCATCTCTCATCATCATCCCAATCATCATTATTGGAATGAGTCATTTCTGCTCAGAAACTGCTGGCAACCAAGTGAGAAAGGCAAAGAAAATGTCCTTTCGGAGGCAGAAATGACGGGACAAATATTGTGTTCTGTGAAACAGATAAGCAGAAGAGCTGTTTATTCCCATGGTGGGTGAGGCTGGGCTTTGAGGCAGATAAATCTCTGCTGGTAATATAGTACTTATACCACCACAGACACCTTTTTATATCAACGCTGAGAACTGCTTTTGTGAGGCTCTGATACAAAGGCTGTCACAGCTTATTCTTGCATATCAACTGCTCTGCAGCCTGCTGCTTATCTCCGTTCTGTCTCTTAGGCAGCTGCCCCTGGTCCCTACAGGGACTCTATGGCTGAGAAAGGCAGAGAAGGAATGATGGCCCCCAAAGTCAAGGGGCCACCAGCAGAAGCAGGCAGTCCTTGTATGCAATGGGGTTGTTGGCCTGTCCTTGGGATATTCCTATGTCCCCTCCTGCCCCCCAGCTCCCCTGCAGGAATGCATGGAGCCAACTAGCAGATGGCTCTAAATGCAGCCATTGTGCACATAGCTTTTGCCAGACTCCAGGGCCCCGAGGCAAACAGGCTAAAATGATTTTCAGCTCAGTTCTTTAGGTAATCAGCAATATTCACTTAGATAATTGTGGTATACAAAGAGAAGAAAAACTGACCATAATATTTTATTGCTAATCTTTCCAAATACAATTGTAAATATATATATATATATTCAAATAAGGATAACATCGGGCTAAAGAGATGGCTCAGTTGGTACAGTATTTTCATGCAAGACCTGGGCTTGAATCCCAAGCACTTATGCAAAACTTTGGGTACAGTGATGCTCACATGTAATCCCAGTACAGGGGAGGTGGAGGCAGGAGGATCACTGGGTCTGGCTGGCTAGCTAGCTCATGTAGCCAAATTGGTAGGCTCCAGGTTGAGTGACCCTGTCTCAGAAAATAAGGTTTCTAATTAAAGAAGACATTGATGTCAGTCTCTGGTCTCTCCATGCATGACCACATATGTGCATGTACACCTGTATACACACATGCACCCCCACATGCCTACATACACACATGCATGCCACACACATATAAAACATAATAAGGATAATATACCACTATGAACTTAATAGTTATGTGTCTGCCAGCACCCAAATTCTGTTAAATCCCCATGTTTTAACCCCAAGCTTCAATGGGACAATATCTGGAGATGTAACCTTCCTGGAAGTAATGAATATTAAATAAGATCATAAGAATGGGTCCCTGATTTGGTAGGATTGATATTCTTATAAGAAAGAATGCCAGAATTAATTATTTCTCTCCATCATGTGAGGACACAATGGAAGGTTTCTACATTCCAGCCACGCAAAGCTCCCTCCCTTGCACACCAATAGGCTAGAGCCTTCCCTCGGGACTTCCCAGCTTTCACGACTAAGAAGTAAGCATCTGACTTAGGCTAGAGTGTCTTGCTGTGGCAGCCAGAGCTGACTAATACATACAGTCTGCATAGAACTTGGTCCTTAGGCCTCACTCCCCACTTTCTGGTGAACGGTCATGCTCATTTCTCTAGCACACACATCATGGAAGATATTGATCACGGTCCTTTGTGTCATAGCTTCCTGGTTCTCTGCTTGCCTAAGGACGTTCCTCCACCCTACCCTCTCAGCAACACCCCCCACTCTCAACCTGATGTGACTTGGAATCTTGCAGGCATGATTTGGGCATGGTCACTTATTACATATGTTCCTTTGCTAAATTAATATCTGCAAAACTCAGTTTCTATGCTCATGAAATAATTTTTTTATTGTCCATAATGAGTTACACTGTTTAGTGGGCCAACAATGAGTTGTTATCCCCAATTTCTCATTACCCCCCTTCCCCATCCCCAGTCAGCTGGATATCCTCCTCCGTGGGCCAATAATTTTAATGTTAGATTAAATTTTAGTATCAGATTATTTTCAGATTAGTAACTATGACATCATATGATTAATAAAAATAAGGCATGGTGAGAGGAGTGGGTCTAGTTTCATTTTTTTTTACAATTATATATCCAATTTGTCCAGCACTGTTTGTTGAAGATGCTATCTTTATGCCAGTGAACATTGTTGGCACCTTTGCCAAAGATCAAGTACCTATAGTTGCTTGAGCTAAGAGCAGGGTCTTCAATTCTATTCCATTTGTCTTTCTATCTGTTTGTATGCCAGTACCATGCTGTTTTTGTTACTATGGCTTTGCAGTATATCTTTAGGTTGGGAATGGTGATACGTCCTGAGGAGGTTCTTTTCCTAAGAATAGATTTGGCTATCTGAGGCCTTTTGCCATTTCAAATAAATTTAGAGATTATTTTTCTATGTCTTTAAAGAATGAAGCTGGGATTTTTACTGACATAGCATTGGACCTGTATATTGCTTTTTGAAAAATTGCCACTTTTGCAGTATTAATTCTACCTGTCCAGGAGCATGGAAGATCTTTCCATCTTTTCACATCCTCCTCTATTTCCTTCTTGAGCTTTTAAAAAAATAAAGAGAAGACTAATAGAACAATATTTACCACACAGTGGCTGGTTAATAGCAGGTGTTCAACAAAATAGAGTCATATTATATCCTCTGGATTATCCTCTCTAAACCAGGGTCTTCTATATCTCCCAAACGGAGCCTCACCTAGGGTGGTTGGGTCCACATCAGCTGACTCCCTTCCTGAGTTGTGTCTACAGTGCGGTTCTCTGTGTTCTGCTTCTCCCTTACAGAAGGGAGATGGCTTCTTCCACCTCCAATGTTGTGGAACAGAGAAGGCCTCTGTCTTACCTTTGCTTCCAGATCTCCAATTAACCTAAAGGCTCCTATTGCCTACTGGTTCTGGAGGAGGGAACAGTATTAAAAAGAGCTGGGGGGATCACTTTGCTCTAAGACACATGGATCTCAACTCACTAGACATAAATATTTCCCTCCAGACCCTAATTTTATATGCTCTCTAGGGAAGTTCTCTTAGCCATTGCTCTGGGAATCAAGGGTTGTCTTCCCTAGCCTATATGAGGGTGCACGGTCGTCTCTCTGCCTCTGTTTCAAAACAGCAGCTGATTGCCAGGATAATACGCCACTTGTTGTGCAGAGCCTGTGGCTGTGGAAACTTGGCAAATCTGAAAACCTACACCCCCTGTCAATCTATAGCTTTCCTCACTAACAGCTGCCACTGAACAATGGAATTAACATAAAATACAACTCGGCAGAGGCACACTTAATTTATAGTGATTATACTATCTATTATGTAACATAGTTTTAAGTACTACTAGCTCCCTGGAGAACAGGAGGGAAAAATACATGTAAAAAGGACCCAACCCTCTCCAAAATCACATAATGATGGAAGAATCTCAGAAACAAAATACTATTCGTGGTATAATAAATAGTGTATTTTGAAGTACTTAACATTTTTCAATTCTTTTATTCCCATCAGGAACTCGGTTTATTTCTAAGAGAGGAAGAAGAAAAATATATATATCAACAATTTAACATTCTGAGACAATTAAAGCTGAATAGAGGTTCTTAAGAGTAGAGTGTTCCAGGATGTATTTTGGGTGGATTCCAAGTGGCTTGAACAACACTGTTCTGCTGATGTACAGTAGCCAGAGCTGAATCTGGCCATATCTCCCCCCCCCAGAGTCTAAACCTCAAGCAGACAAAGACACACACTTTCTGAATTCCAATCTCAAATTCCCAGGCCTGTGGAGGAGAAGGTCAGTGTTACTGGTTTCCCTATCACACTCTCAATGGGAGCATGTCTCTTCCAAGTGGGAGGATGAGCAAGAATGGCTCACAGAACAGGATTCCTGAAGGTCATCAGCCTTAATTCTACCATCCACTAATCCTGGGACCACTGCAGGTCTTAGTTACATCATCTGTACAATGGGCCTGACTCAGCCACTGTCAAGCCTTTGGTATATACAGGAGTGCAATGATCTACCTTTCTGTTCTTACTGTTTTCCTCTCTGAAATGCCTGGAGAGTCAGTGCTTTTGCTAAAGGAGAGAGGCTTCCAGGTACCTCTGGGGAGACTTTGGTCCAAGAGGATCCCTAAGGCCACATTAAGGTTGCCTCTGAGCTTTGAAGGTATTTTTCAGCCCAGAAGTAGAAATCTGAACTCCACTGGAAAGAGAAGATTGGATGGGGTGGAGTGTGAGATAGAAGGTCTTCTTGCATCTCCTGTGGGCAGGTTCCATAGAAGGGTCAAGAGCATGAGTAGTTGAGTGTCATGATTCTAACCTGGGAGTGAGAATACCCTGCAGACACATAGGATGGTGTTTCTATTCCTCTGGCTTGCTTGGAGTGGTAACATGGGGATTGTATGAATGCATTATAGACATTTATGCCTGAACTCCACTACCCCCAGGCATAGCTCACATCACAGGGACAACAGGTGCTCTGGTTTTCCAAGGAGGGAGGAAGCATCTCCACCTCCATCCCTCATCTTGCTTAGAAAACTTAGAAACTTAGAAAAAGCCCAGCAGTTCATATATAACTCAACACAACATCCATGAGCCCCATGCCCAGCCTGCAGAGTCACGGGCCAGTCAAAGGTGAGCAAGGCTCAGCCTCTGCTCAGTATCCTGTGCATTTCAGAGCCATACCAGAGGCTGGCACTGCAGGGGAAGGGAAAGTCTCACCTTTGGAAAACATGCAGAAGTTTCAACTTCCTCTCTGGATGGTAAAGGGGAAAGTTTCATCTAAATAAGCCCTGCCATGGATGTGTGGGATTCCTTTAAAGAAATATGCCTCACCCTCGCCTTGGTGCTGTGTTTTATACCACATTCTTGTGCCTCCACCCAGGACTTCCTGGCATATAGAGATCTTTGCTCTTGCTCTATGCGCTGTGACATTCATACTACAGAATCAGCACCTGATTTACAATCATTCTCTTTTATATCGAGGGGGAAGCAGGTAGCAATCAGTCTATACATACCCAACTCCCAGAAGACCTAAGCATTGTGGGGGATCCAACATGGTAAACAATATGTATAGTGATTAATGGTTAAGGAGCCATTTTAAGCATGTATTTTATTATGGAATCATCAACATAAGCCTACAAGTTCAAGGAAAAGATAGTTATTACTATAAACAGAGGCTTCCATGTTACTATAAGCTCCCTTATCATGGCCTTCCTTTGACGTGAGAATCCTTGAGCCACATTACCATGTAATGGCATGGAGCCAGGCATTTGGATTGTAAAGCCTGTCATCTTTTCACGATTCCATTCTGCCTCTTATAAATACATGCAAGCAGAGGTGTGGTGTTTAAAGATTACCTCTGAAATAGGCAGAACTGTATGAAGTCTGAATTCCAAAAGTCTTCCTGACCCCTGGGTTGCATATATAAATGAGGGCAAAATAAATCATCCTTTCTGCCAGGAAAGCTCTGAACTTCAAACATTGAGTCATCTTAATGAAGTGCCAACATGGCCTCATAGGTTAACCCTTGCATGGGCCAGGCTTCACAGGCTTTCTCTCTGTTGTTTTGTGGAGTTGATACCCTCTACATGGAAGTGACCAGTGGTGGCTTCTCTCTGATGTTTGTTTTTGTTTAGTGACACATTGTTCATGCAATAGGCTAGGAAGGACTAGAATCTCACTATGTAGCCCAAGTGGGCCTCAAACTTGTGGAAATCCTTGTGTCTCTCCCTCCTGAATGCTAGTGTTATAGATGTGAGACACCCTGCCTGGATTTCTGGTTTATTTTCATTTTTCTTTCACCCTTTCCTGCCCACTCACCGTTATCCTAACCTGACACCTTGGGTCCTCAGGGTGGATCTGGCTGTGGGTCCACAGATGAGGCAGATAGTAGAAACACTGTCTTTATTGTTATAGTATAAGGGGTGAGTGAAAGTATTCCACCTGGCTTTGTAAAACCATATAGATTATATTATGTTATATTATGAGCAAACAATGATAATAAAATATCTCTGCATTGGATAACAGAGGAATCTAGTACCATTAGACTCTCAGAATTCATCTCTCAGCTCTTACCATCAAACCAATGCTAGAGTTGGTCTCTGGTCTCCAGGAACTTGCTGGGAGAATAGGAATGTGACATCAATGAGAGGATTGAGGGATACAAATGAAGCTGAAAATGATTTTACATATAATTAAAACACAACATAGTCTGGTATTGACAACTTCCATCTAGGAAATAAGGAAGAAAAAAAATGATCTTAATATGTAATGACCATTGGAATGTCAGAGCCATTTATCTGAAAGATGTGGCCAGAAAAGCCAGTTTAAAAAGGGGAAGGAAGTTCAGAGGTGGAGAAATGTGTTTCAGCTCGTGGTTTCCCCTGTCAGATTTTAAGTGTCTGGTATGCTTTCAGAATCCAGTAAATGTTGTAAATTAAAAGAGAAAAAGGGAAACACAGATGAAATGAATGAAGGAGAAAGGAAGGAAGAAGATGAGGGAGGAAAGAAAGTGAGGGAGGGACCTAGGGAGAGAGGAAAGGAAGGAAATTCTCAGGGAGACTTGGAGGTGTCATATTGTAAAAATACCAAGCTATCTTTTAATTGGTGTTGAAAGACAAGCAGACCCCCGTAGATGAGGACATCACCCCATATTTTCCTGGTGCACAAATACTAAAAGTGGGCAAAGAAGAAGAAAATCCTTTGAGGAAATAAAACAATGAAGAAGCCTGGGGTTTGCATAGTTGTTGCAAAAGAAGGGATGATAAGAGGAGGGAGGAGAGAAGCTGAAAGAAGGAGGGGAGAGAAAGAAGGGTGAAAGAAAGAGAATATAGAGAAAGGAATTGCGAGCAAGAGGCAGAGAAAGGGAAAAGAGAAAATAAGAGAAATGTGACTTACAAGGGAAGTGACAGAGAGAAAACGTGGTCTCACTGTGAGAACCTCCTCACTGCGGGTGTGCAGCGTTGTCAGAGAAGAGGAGGGGGTCCAGTCCATTGTGCAACTATTATTATATAATTAAGTCTAATAACAGTAATTCTAGAGGAGAGGTCACTGCCTTCATTGTGGATGGAATCTGATTTGATGAGACTGTCGCTTCTTGTATTCATGCTGCCTGCCAGGGGGCCAGGGCGGTGGAGGAGCCCAGCCAGGAGGGAATGAAAGGAAGAGAGGACAGTCTATGCATTCCCCCTCCAGCTTTGCTGAATACAGGCTGCTCCAGATTCAATCACACTCGATTATGCCCATTTATAATTCTCCTAGTCATTGCCTTGTCTCTCCATTAATTATGGCGATTAGCTTGAACTATTGTTGATGCTAAATAGACTTTGAGAAATAGGTTTGGGCTGACCACTGGTGGGTGCTCAGAAGAGGGAGACAGGGTCCAGGAGAAAGGGGGAAAGACAAGGCTGCATGTGTCTGGAGTGGACAAACAGGGAGGCGAGAGCTGCCCAGTCTTAATCACAAGAAAGACAAAGAAGTCCTGGCTATCTTAACTACCGCCCCTCTGTCCCCAAGATGGCTTCCTCTTCACTCGACCTCACTTGGCTTACTACTCTGTTGTCCCCTCATTTCCCCGCTGCTGTCCCTGTGTCCCTTCACCCTGAAATATTTTCTTAGTCTCTTCTGACCAGATTCAACTCCAATATCTTCAAGGTCCAGCTGATGACCCTACCTCCTCTGTTTCAGTCAGCTTTTCCTCCCTGTGACAAAATACCTAAGATCATAAGGTTATAAAGCTGAAAGGTTTATGTTGACTCAGTTTTGGAACTTGTAGGCAACTGTGCTTGTAGGCACAATGTCATCATAGGAACACCTATTGCAAGGAGCTTCTCATCCCAAGAGCTTAGAAGCATAAGAGGAAGGTGAAAAGACAGGTCACTAATATCCATTGTGAGGACACACAGTTACTTAATTTCCTTCCAATAGACCTCAATTTCCAAAAGGTTCCAGTTGCCCTTAATAGTATCATAGGCTGGTGACTAAGGTACAGTAGCCTTTGGATGACATTTAAGATCCAATCAATAGTAACCTCTATGTAACCTTCTCCACTTGAATTCCAGACACTCACTGTCTACTTTGAATTCTATTGCTATCACAGTAACTTCCTTAAGAACACAGCATTTAGAGTTAGCTTAAACTGCCTTGGATCCCAATTCTTCTACTGATAGCTGTTTGATGTTAGACAAGTAACTTCACTTTGTAAGCCCCTGTTCTCATCTTTCTAACACTGAGATAGTAGTATTATCTTCATGTGAACTGAAGAGAAGAACTCGGGTCTTAAGATTCTTCTATCAAATTCTGCTCAATCCTAAGGACATAGGTTATGTTTCATAAACCCTTAGAGATTGATCAAAGAACAGAAAGCCTGGTGTTTATTTGTGAAAAAAACTTTTGTAGAAAGTAACTTTAGAAGTGAGAGAAGTTGGAACCATCAGAAAAACATAATCAGCACAAGACAGAAATTGCTAGATTATGACGACTGAGAAATCTACGAGGTGGGTTTCTTCTGTTATGTTTATCAGTATATGCTGAGGATAAAACAATGGTCAGTTAGACTAGGTTGTGTTGGGACCAGAACGTCTTTTTGAAGGTGGCACCTGCAATAAACTATTCTTGCTGCTTTGAGGACTCTACATTCTCCCTCTATAAGAGATCATAAAGAAACAGTAACTACCTTAGAAATATGGTAGGGGAGAAAAATAGTTACTAAGTAATGCCACTCAAGAACTGTAGCTTACCATAAAATGTATGCTCCTGGCATTATATTGGGGTTTGTGGGAAACACAGAGAAGGGCAGAATTATTTGATTTTTGCTCTGATTTGCTTTCATTGCCTAACTTCAATTCCTTTGACAATAGGTAGTTACTATGTGTCATTTACTGGCCTGGAAAGAGGCAACACTCACAGGAAATCTCTCTTGTCCTCATGAGATCAAGTGCAGAGACAGCCTGCATCATGGGCTCACCACAGGCAGAGAGAGGCAGTCTTGTGGACAGCTAGCTACTTAGGATCACAGTCAGGCATCATTATCTTTGCCCAGGGAATCATCACAGGCTGGCCCTTGGTCTTCAGTTGGACCTCTAATGTGGAGTTCTGGACACCATGAGGCCATCTGCTTTACTGAGGGCTTGTCCAGGACTTGAGTCCCACCTTCTAGCCTCCCCCCCCCACAAGCTTGGGCCTCAGATCTGCCTGTTGGATTTGATATTTGCTTTTGCCCTCTTCAGAAGGATGCTTCCCATAGGCGATTTGACCCTGCTTAGCTCACAGCTTTGCTTCTCCTTGACAGGTTTTGGCATCAAGCTCACTCTTTCCCAAGCATCTAACCTCATCTCTTCATCCAGTGAGCACTTACTAAGAGAAGTGTCCATTTCATGCTTGTGTTGTAGTACAACACAGTGGTTATATTCATGTTTTTTGGATTCAAACCTAATGGATCCAAAAATCTGCCACTTTCTGTTTTGTGACTTTGGACCACTCTAAGGCCCAGTTTCTTCACCCTTAAAAATGGTAAGTCTTCCCGTCCTTCTCTGCAGGGTTCAACCAACTCAGGATAAGCCTAATGTGTTTGTGTTTTTCAGGATACAACGAGAGAGATGTGGCCCATCTAACCTTACCAACCAACCTTAGGCCGATGGATGAGATCCTGACAAGAGAGGAGCCACCACAGTCATATCAGGGAGGATCCATAGGGAACTCAGCAGACAATGAATGATGAACAAGGGACCTATAACCAC
>PVHP010049451.1:0-12155 GCA_004024765.1 Zapus hudsonius
ATGCCTGACCCTCTACTGAATAATTTCAACAGTATCTAAAGAGCTGACTGTGGCAGTGCATTTCTTAATTCCCAACACTCAGGAGGCTAAGGAAGAATGATAGTGGTTTCACAGCTGCCAGGTTATAAAGACCCTACCTCTAAACAATGGCTGCAAGCATAAAACATTCCACTGAAGTACAGCCATTGTGAAAAAAAAATAGAAGAGTTTTCAAAGACATGGAAATAAACACAGATGCACAGGTATCTCAGGAGTCCTTCAAATGCACACCCAGGAGAGTGCATCTTGATCACAGTTCTGCTTTTGTTTCCTTGAGGAGTGTCCATACTGATTTCCAAAATGGCTATATTAGCTCACAGCCCACCAGCAGTCTATAAGGGTTTCTTTAACCCTGTACCCTCATCAACACTTGCTGTTGTCTGTCTTATTGATCATCATTATGAGTGTAATGACATGGAAATGCAACATTGCTTTGATTTACATTTCTTTAATTGCTAAGAATGTTGAACTATTTTTTTGTATTTTTCCTAAAAGGTATTTTATTCAGCTATAATAAAGGACAATGTGATGTTATTGAAAGTAACATTGTTGGAATTGTTTTTCAGCTTAAGTGAATTAAACTAAACTCAGAAAGATAAATAATACTATTACATGCTTTCACTCTCTGTCTCATACTCGTGTGTGTGTGTGTGTGTGTGTGTGTGTGTGTGTGTGTGTGATATGGAATTACAAACAGAATTATTTGGATACAGAAAGAAGACTAATAAGAAAGATAACAAAGGTGAGGGGGCAAAGAGCATAATGAGAAAGCTTCAATAATATACACATAAGAATATTTCTCAAAACCCACATTATTTTATATATTGAATAAAGTTTTTCATAAAATAATTGCAATATAATTGTCATATTATTCAGAAATCCCATTAATACATATGTATCTAAAACAATTAAAATCAGTGTGTTAAATAGATGTCAACACTGCCATGTTCAGTGCAGTGGTATTCACAGGAACCAAGAAATGAAAACAGTTAAGTGTCCCTCAACAAATGAGTGGGTAAAGATGCACATTTACCCAATGAAATGTCATTCAGGCATTAAAAGAAATGAAGTTTTGTCATTTTTTGGTAACATGAATACAATTAGAAATCATTGTTAAATAAAAAAAATTCAGGAACAAAAAAGCAAGCACTGTATGTATAGTATTGCTTACACATGGAATCTAAAAATGTTGATATTATACAAGTTGAGAGTAGATGGTGATTACCAGATGTCATGGGTTTTCTGTGTGTAGAAATACATTGGTGTATAAATGTTAAAGTATTGTTAAACAGAA
This sequence comes from Zapus hudsonius, assembly GCA_004024765.1. Lineage (NCBI taxonomy): Eukaryota > Metazoa > Chordata > Mammalia > Rodentia > Dipodidae > Zapus > Zapus hudsonius. The sequence continues at coordinate 1,334 of PVHP010049451.1, forward strand.
GCAAGAAGCTATGATGTAATACTACATGGTATAGAGACTATTGAAGTATCCATTTGCCATGTATTTCAAAAGCCAGAGAAACAAATATTGAAATGGTTTTACAATAAGTAAGAAATATTTGGGGAAATTGTTATGTCTACACTGATTTAAATATGACACCATATATCAAAATATCCCATAGTGCCCCTTTCATATTTACAATTTCCATTTTTACATACCCATTAGAAATAAAGTTGGAAAATATGTTGAAATAACACTCAATTATTTCTCAGTAGGACAGCATTTATATTTAAGGATTAACAGTAAGGTACTACTTGATTTATTGTAAAACATATCTTGTAGATACATTCACAACTTGCGTTTCCACTAAATTCCATAATAATTTTAAGAACGTTATTGTTGGAAAAAATATTCAACAGGGAAGGAAAAGTTCTGAGAAACGCAAGGATGCATCTAACAACCCTGAAGCCTGCAGCATAGTTGCATTAGAAGCAGAGAATGTAAAGCTGTTGTAGGTATGCACATCTTACAGGGACTGGCAGTTACCATTTTTCAGAATTCTGCAGGGCAGTTTGTTTCATCATGGCATTCTACCACATGGTGTTGTGTCTGGATGCCAAGATCATACAGCGGTAGTAGAATACCCAGCTCTGCTTTGGTTTTCCCTGAAAGGCAGACATAATCATTACAATAATGCTGATAAATTGTGTGGTACACTGTTGTGAAACAACAGCAAAGAGAGAGAGAGAGAGAGAGAGAGAGAGAGAGAGAGAGAGAGAGAGAGAGAGAGAGAGAGAGAGAGAGAGAGAGAGAGACTCCTCTCAGTTTTGCAATGATTTGAAGAAGGGTATCCATGCTAGGTTTTATTTAGTTTTTTTTTATTAATGGGTCAATATTATTTTCCAAAGAATGTACTAGCATGAAGATTTCATTTTGTACATCTGGATAACACAAACATGTCAGTTTATTTCTTTAAAATTTCTTGCCAAAATGTATAGAACTTTAAATAATTGTAGAGTTAAAACAAAAGATAACTTATTTTTCTAGTTTCACAGAAAATTTACCTCAAATCATGTCTCTTTTCTTTACTTCAGACCAGTAAAAATGATGAGTACGTTTACGTGTTACATAATGAACTAATTTCTAAAGAAACTAAAGTGAGTATGGCACATTCCTAGTTGCCAATGCATTCTAATTCTAGAGAATCCTCCTGAGTAATCAATATAATCACAAGATCCTGGTCCTACTGACCTCTTAATAGTGATATTGTAAATGAATAGAGATGCTGGGAACTTCTGTTTCTTATGATTTCTTATGTTTCTTTTATGTTTGTTTCATGACTGTCAAAATCTTGTGATACCCAAGAACAATTTTGGTAACTTAAGATGGCTCAAAGTATGGAATGTGTGAGAATGATTAGTGTGTACCTTCTGGTGAAAAAAACACACACACATTTTAAAAACCTAACTTCATTATCCTGAATATTCATTTCAAAGTACAGAAGAACCATATAGAATTAAAATAGCAATAATAGGAAACCAGACATAGAGACATACTATCTCCAAATAATATAATATTACACAGAAGAAATATTCTTCCTATATAGACAAAGAGAATATCAGAATAGTTTATATTCCGAAAATGACATTCTAAAGAGATTTGTGAGGCCAATGAGATTAGAACCAATAAGAAGAGTTTTCCAGAAAACAACCACCCCTGTGGGACAAATTGGGCTGTAACACATTTAGTCAACAAAAACATAAAAAGACAAAGTGTCAGATGAGTTCCTTCTTTCCACAATTATTAATATTCTTAATATGTTGTTATTTTTTGTATGTACTTGGTTCTGGTTACCACCATTAGCTATAACATGAAGAATTACTTGTACATATAACCTTTAGAAAAATGAAGATCTCACCTAGATTTTTAGCAGTTTAAGCTCATTCTGTCATTGTCTTTTTGGTCCATTTGGTTATTGCAGCAGGGAACCTTTTAAGAAGCCCAAGTTGGTGGTAAAAAGATTTAAGCTCGGAAATATAAGAAGTATACTTACAGCAACTTGCTAATGTCCAGTGCTTGATGTGTAAGAAATAAATGAGCAATTTTTTGGAAAGACGTAAACTTTACTTCAAAAAAAGATGCAGAATGGTCTGGCATTACCCATACTGAATGAAGCCTGGCACTTCACAGATAGATGAAAATGAATTTGTAAAAGATCACTGATAAATAAGTACAACCAGAAAGGCTGTTGGATCATGAAATCAAGCTAAGAGAATATTTTAGGAAGAGAATGTGTGTCCAATTAAAGATGCCATAAAAGAAGAATGTAAAAATGTCTATTGAATTTAGATTCATAGACATCATCACCAACCTAAGTGAGATTTATTTTGGAAATAGATGGAAATATAAATCTAGAGTAGGCTGTGTGTTCCTAAATTTCCATTCTCTTCTCTTAATGAAATATGAAACTTCAATTGTTCCCTGTCTACAAAATTATAACAAAGGTTCCTAATTATCATTGCAGTGAAATGATACATGTTAACTCGTCAATAATGAAGCATAACTTGTTAGTCATCTTTCCTCTTCCCTTGCCTAGTGGCTGGAATGTGGGCATGCTTGTCAGCTACCCTTGATCACAAAGAGGTGGTTCACATTTTATGAATACTTGAGCAATACATGAGAGGAAAATGGGCTTTGACGTTTTATCACGATGCTGTTAAAGTGGCTTGAGAAAGATAGCTGACTCTTTTCAAGCCTTTGTTAACTTTGGATCTCTCTTGTAGCACCTGCCTTTATTTAGATCCTTACTAGCACATAGAAAATAATGTAGTGTGAGTGAGTTTAAACAATGGAGATAGCATTTAGAAAACTTCCTCTAATCTTGACTAAGAAGCAGGATCTAAAGTCACAGAAGGAGGTTGAGAAAAATAAAAACTGAAACTACACTAAGGGTTTTTGTTGACTGAAGTTAGAATTTGAGTATATCTAAAAGTCAATATGAAGAGTCCTGGTGAAAGGTTTGAATATGATAAAAGGAAATAGAGTGTATTAGTCAGTATTAGAACAAATATAATGAACATTAAAGGCATTTAGTGAATTGGATATGACCTTGCAGTACATTAATGGCTGTCTGAAGGCTGGAGAGTCTGAGAACATGGTAACTGCTCAGTGCATGAGGTTGGAGATATCAGCAGTGTCACTCTGCCGCTAGATGTCTGGAGGATTCCTGGAAAGCTGTTGGTCTTTAGCCCACATTGGAAGGTTGGTGAAGCTGAGTTCTGATGTCTAGGAAGAGCAGCAGACAAGGCAGTTGCAATCACCAGCTAGAAGCATGGGCAGTCAAGCAGAAAGCTCTGTGTTCTCTTGAAATTTCACCACCCAAAGGGCTGCCCACTCCAGAACAAGGGGTACCTGACTTCATCAATCCTTAAATCCTGGAAATGCCCTCACAGACCTGCTCAAGAAGCATGCCTACTTTTATTTTCTTATTACAAACTGGATCAAGGTGACAACAGAACTTAATCATCACATGCAATAATTTAAAATCACCGTATTTAGTGCCTTAAATTAGATTTCTAAAATATTTAGTAATAAGGGTTTTTCTCTAAAACAGGAAAAAAGATAATGTTTATAGATAATTTTGTATGATTACACTACAAAGTTTCTGTGTGGTTGATTTTATATCCTCTATAGTGACTATAATTTGCATAGTAATGTATATAGTAAAGTGCCAGTAATAAGGGAGAATTAGAGGAAAACAAGTTCCATTCAAAATTATTTATTACAAATATGAAAATGAACCTACTGTATTTGACTTTCCACAGCAATGTTTGCTAGGTATAGGCACAGGAAACCTGTATATCTGAGCTATTCAGCAATATGCATATTAATGGGAAGAAAACACAACAAAGAGAGTCCATGAAACTATAAGTGTCCTCTTAAGAAAGTGTAGTGAGTTCAGGCTTGGCCATTATGACTCCTTTATCCTAGGAGTTACACCTGAAAAGCTTGATTAATCCAGGCATTTAAGAGTTCCAGGTCTTAAACCATGTGTGGTGTTGCTCTCCTTTAATCCCAGTACTTAGGAGGCAGAGATAGGAGGATTGCCCTGAGTTCAAGGCCACCCTCAGACTACATAGTAAATTCCAGGTCAGTCTGGATTAGGCTAGAGTGAGACCCTACCTTAAAATAACGAAAAAAGTTCCAGGTCATATGTTGAGGTCTTTAACTCTTGGAGTTGATTTTTTGCATGGTGACAGGAGTGGGACTAGTTTCAGTTTTCTACAGATGGTTATCTAATTTGTCCAGCACCATTTGTTGAAGATGCTGTCTTTTCTGCAGTGTTCATCATTGGCTTCTTTATCAATGATCAAGTAGCTGTATTTACTTTAACTGTAGTTCCTTGAACTTCAATTCTATTCCATTGGTTTCTATGTCTGTTTTTATGCTAGTATCATGAGATTTTTGTGACTATGACTTTGTAGTATAACTTTATAATGGGTTTGGTAATACCTACCAAGGGGTTTCTTTTACTACGGATATTTTTGGATATTCCAGGCCTTATACAATTCCATATGAAATTTTAGACTTCTTTTTTGTCCCAGTGAAGCATGGTGATAGAATTTTTATTTGTATTGTGTTGAATATGTATATTTCTTTTGGTAGAATTGCCATTTTCACAATATTAATTCTACCTATCCAGAAGTTTGGAAGGTCTTTCCTTCCTCTCATATCCTCAATCTTTTTCTTGAGTATTTTTTGTTTTGTTTTGTTTTCATTATATAGGTCTTTCACCTCTTTGGTTAGTGTTATTTAAATTTATTTTATTTTTTGTGGCTACTTAAAATGAGACAGCCTCTTTGAGTTCTTTCTCTGTATATTTGTCTTTTATGTATAGGAAGGCTACTGATTTTTATGTGTGGATTTTGTGCCCAGACACTTTGCTGAAAGAATTCATCAGCTTTAGAAGTTTTATGGTAGAGTCTTTCAAGTCTATTTTGTATAGGATCATGTTGTCTGCAAATAGGGTTAGTTTGAATTCTTCCTTTTTCAATTTGTATGCATTTTATATCTTGCTTCTGTCTTATTGCTTAGGCTACGACTTCTAGTACTATTATGAGGAGCAGTGGTAAGAGTGGACATCCCTGTCTTGTTCCAAATCTTAATTGGAACTCCATGAGTCTTTCCCCATTGAGTATGATTTGGACTTTAGATGCTTTGTATATAGCCTTTATTATGTTGAGATTAAAACTCTTAATGTCTAGTCTCTCCATAGTTTTGTTCATGAAGTGATATTGCATTTTGTCGAAGGCCTTCTCTGCATTTATTGAAATGATCATGTAGTTCTTGTGTTTAAGTTTATTTATATGGTGTATTATGCTAATTGATTTCCATATGTTGAACCATCTCTATATCCCTGAAATAAAGCCTGCTTGATCTAGGCAGGTAATGCTTTTAATGTGTTGTTGAATTTGGTTTGCAAGGATTTTGTTCATGGTTTTGGCATCTAAATTCATCTGGAATATAGGTACATATTTTCTTGTAGCATTATGTCTGGTTTTGGTATTAGGGGAGTTGGGGAGTATTCCTTGCTCTCTGTTTAGGTAAGCTTAAGAAACAATAGTTTTAGTTCTTTGATACATGTTGGCTAGAATTAATTTGAGAATCCATCAGGTCATGGACTTATCCTTTAGGGGGAGGTTTTGATTACATTTCCAATCTTATTAAATCAAATAGGTTTGTTTAAAAGATTCTTCAACCCTGAATTCAGTTTTAGTAGGTGGTATATGTCTAGGAATTCATCCATTTCTTCCAAGTTATTTAAATTTGTGGATTAGTGGTTTTGGAAAATATGGCCTGATGATTCTTCAAATTTTATTGATATCTATTGTTACCTTTCCCTTTTGATTTCTAATTTTATTGATTTTAGACTTCTCTTTTTTTTAGTTGGATCAAATTGGCCAGGTGTTTATCAAATTTGCTTTTTTCAAATAACCAGCTCATTTTTTTCATGAGTTTTCTTAGTTTTTAAATCATTAATTTCTCCTCCAATCTTATAATAGATTTCTATCTGTAACTCTTATGGTTGGATTGTTTTGTTTTTTTCCAACCCCTCTGGGTGGATGGTTAGGTTATTCACTTGAGATCTCCTTATCTTTTTATTAATGCATTTAGTGCTATGAATTTTCCCCTAGGACTGCATTCATAGTGTCCCATAAATTTTGGTATGTCATGTTCTTAATATCATTTAATTCTAGAAAAATTTCCATTTCCTTTTTGATTTCTTCCAGGATCCATTCACTGTTGAATAATATGTTGTTAATTCTCCAGGAGCTGATGTAATTTCTGTTGTTTCCCTTGTTATTATTTCTACACTTAACACATTGTGGTCCAATATGAAGCAGGAAGTTATGTCAATTTTTCTAATTTTATGTAGGCATACTTTGGACACTAATATATGATCTATTTATCTATTTTGGTGAAAGTTCCATGGGTTGTTGAGAAGAATGTGTATTCTCTATAATTAGTTTGGATTGTTCTGTAGATATCTGTTAGGTCTAACTGATCTATGGTGTCTTTAAGATTATTTCCCTGTTGATTTTCTGTTTGGATGATCTATTGATGATATTGGGACTTTATAGTCCCCTACTATGATGATATTGGGATTTACTTCTAATTTGCTCTAAAGCAGGTTTTGCTTTATTAAACGTGGTGCAGCTGTGTTCAGTATGTATAGATATATGATTGTGGTGACATCTTGTTTGATTGTTCCCTTGATGAGTTGTCTTCTTTATCTTTTTTATTACTTTTCATTTGAAGTTTATTTGATCAGATATTAATAAAGCCTTGCCCACTTGTTTTTTATTTCCATTTGCTTTGAAAATCATGTTTCATCCTTTTATCCTGAGGAGGTATCTATCCTTAATTGAGAGGTGGGTTTCTTGACAGTAGATGAAAGGGTCCATTTTTCTTATCCACTCTGTTAACTTGTGTCTTTTGATGGGTGAGCAAGGACCATTAATTTTTAATGTTGGAATGGTGAGGTTCAGTCTAATCCCTTCCATGTTGGAGGTTTTATGATGTTTGGTGCTTTCTTGGGCTTTGTATGTTTTCATGCATACTCTAGTTTTGATTATTGTGTTCTTCCTCTTGAAGACATTTGAGGTTGATTGTTTGACTCTTTTATGTGGAGTGTTCCCTGAAGTATTCTGTGTAGATTTGACTTTGTGTTCATATAATCACATAACTCGCTTTTATCATGGAAGGTCTTTCTTTCACAATCTATTATGAAGAATACTTTGGCCTGGTACAGTAGTTTGGGTTGGATGCCATATTTCTGTAGACTTTAAGTGTTCCATTTCAAGCTTTTCTGGATTTCAGGGTTGATGGCCAAATTAAGGTTCCTTGAATGATCTAACCATGATATATTAAAATCTGCTGTCAATAATAGCACAGGTGTTCCTCCTGAGATTAAAAACAAACAAACAACAAAACATAATCAGAGCTCTGAGGAAACCACCAGAAAAAAGAAAGGGTCTGGTGTCTTGTTCAGAGGTTCTCAAAAAAAAATCTTATTAGAAAGACTCAACTGCTACCTATAAGTAAGCCTGTAGACTTGTAATTAACAACAGCACTCAGGAGGCAGAGGTAGAAAGATCTCCATGAGGGCTGGAGAGATGGCTCAGGGGTTAAGGCACTTGCCTCTAGTGCCTAAGGCCCTAGGTTCAATTCCCCAGGTCCCACATAAGCCACACCCACAAGGTGGTGGCCCTGGTGTTCTCTCTCTCTCTCTCTCTCTCTCTCTCTCTCTCTCTCTCTCTCTCTTTCTCTCTCTCTGCTTGAAAAATGAATAAATAAAATATTTAAAAAAAGAAAGATCTCCATGAGTTCAAGGTCTGTCTGGGCTACAAAGTGAGTTAATGGTCAGCTTATATGAGAGTAATTCCCTGCCTCAAAGACAAACAAGCAAAAAGACTTAAAATGCTTATTATTAATGTAAATAAAATTAGCTACAAGTGATGGGACTTGCAGGATAATGTACATGCTATTCAGTAGCTTAGCGTGATTGATAAGCAGCAGATTTTCTCTGAAACAATTTTACTACAGGAGCAACTTGAATTTCCATATTTGTACATATGACTTTTTTGTTTAATTATAGTATTTAAATCTATCTTTACTCTGATCTCTTAAAGCAAAGGTTAAACACCTGTTTTAAAAGAAATCAATGGCTGAATTTATAAAAAATAAATTCTTTAAATTGCATGATTTTTGTTTTGTTATGTGTGATATATAGGCAGTTGTACCTGTACTTGTTATTCCTCTAAGAGATTTTCTTTAAAAATCTCTCTGATGGAAGGCCTAGGCTAGCCCTGAAAATTTGTGTCCTGAATTATATTATCATCTTTGTTATAATTGTGGGAATTAATTTGCCTCAATGGTAATCTAAAACTTTATTCCTATTTGGGGCAGAGGAATTTATTTAATATCTCTTACACTGTTTTAACTTAAATTCCTAACAGTAATTAAAGTAATGACTAAAGTGTGCTTATTATTGTTGTATAGACATAACTTATTAGTTTTATGACCTACTTTGTTGTTAAAAGTAGTTTGCACAAATACATCTGAATCTATTTGTCTCATGGAAATGGAATTTTTAAGGAGGAATAATAAAATTTGGAAAATTTGATCAACGTGTTTGATTGTAGCATTTGAATTGTGGATGCACACTTATATTTTACTTTGATAAAAAAATCTAGTAGTTTTATCTTGTGTTTGTTATTTATTTAGCATAGACATTAAAGAAAACTTCTAGGGGAAAAATCTGAGGTAATTCAGATGGGATAGGCTTTGTGTGCAATGAATTTTCTTTTGCTGCTTTTTAGCACTCTGTCTTTACTGTTCAGAGTGTTAACTATGTTGGGACTTGTAGAGTTTCTTCTTTAGTACAGTTAGTTAGGAATTGTGTGAGCTTCTTGTATTGGATGGGTCTCTCTTTTGAGAGAGTGGGGAAATTTTCTTCAATAATTTATTGAATATTTTTACCATGACTTTTGCCTGAAAATCTTCCCCTCTGGCATACCCATGATCAGGATATTTGGTTGTTTTACAGTATCCCACAATTCGTTCATTTTCTTTTCACATGATTTTTTGAACTTATCAAAGTTTGGGGACTGTAAACAATTTCTTTTGTCTTGTCTTCCAGATCTGAGCTCTGTTCTCCATGTGATCAATTATAATAGTGAATGCTTCTAGAGAGGCTTTCACATGCTCTATTTGAGTTTTGTTTTCTGTTGTACTTTTCTGTATCATATCCATCCCATTGTCAAGTTCGGGTTTGAGGTTGAGGTTTCATTTTCTTGATGCTTCTTGGAATTCATTCTTTTATTTAATCACATCTTCATTATGCTTAATTACCTGGCTATTTGTTGACTCACCTTCAATTTGTTTATTTCTCTTTTGAGATCCCTTTGGTTTTCTTCAATTTGTTTAATCCTAGTTGTGAAAGCTGTGTGTTGTAAGACATGATTATGTTTCATTTCATCTAGGCAGTTGTTGGTTTTTTGATGATTGGCTTTCAGTTCAGTTATTCATTTTGTGAGGGTTTCATTGAGTTTCCATTTGAGGACACACTGTTACACACTGCAAGGTGGTTGTCAGATACTCCTGTGCACCCTGTCTAGGGCAGGAGCCATGACCCAAGGGGTGGGAAGAGGGTTTCAAACACTGGATCACGGGTCTGTGTAGTTGGCTGATGTCTGGGTATTAGTGAGCTGAGTCAGTCAGCTGCTGGGCTTGGCAAAATCAGAGGAGGCAGCAGAGGCCCTAACAATCTGTTGAGGCAGGAGAAGCAGGGTGGAGAGGAGAACCAGTGATGCAAACAGCATGGGGTGGGTGCACAGACCCCAAAACTTGCCTTGCTCATCATCTTCCCTGAGGAAACAGGCTCCAATCAGGCTGAGCCCCTCACCAGCCAGGAGTGCACAGGCCCCAAACACACTGGTACCCCAAACACAGGGGCCCTAAACATGCTGAGTGAGATCTCATTCCTTATTATGGGCTAAAGGATTTTTTTTCAAGATTCTTTATATATTACTATATGTGTGTGACTTTTATTGATTATAAAAAATAAATATCTGCAGATATATTTTATTCCTAATTAAATATGTAGAATAAGAATCAGCTAAGAATGTATACATGTCCCATCAGTTTTGAAAATTATAACTTCAGTATAATAAGCTTTCCTAATGAACTAATAGAGCATATAGTGATGTGAAGAACACATTGAAAGTTTGCCTGTGTATAAGAAGAATTTGCCTACTAAATTTAGCTTATAAATTTCTTATTGTGTGCCAAGGTACTCTGAGATTAAATTGATTTCAGTTTGAAATAGAGTGTCTCTTGTCTTTCTGTAATTTCATCATCTTGTTTTTAATTTCTATATTGTCTAAACATGAACAGGGAAATCCTCCAGAATAAGTGACAGTTAGTAGTTACATTGAAAACTCAATCTACTGTTATGATGTTTTGGGCATGAAAATACTGATTATACCTCTTGTTTTCTATCTCATTCTCTAGAATTTGCATTATTTAAAAATATTTTTATATTTTTTATTTGAAAGAAGAGAGAACAAGAGGAGAAAGAGAGAGGGGGAGAGAGAGAGATCCATGTACCACCACTTTGTGTATCTGGCTTTATGTGGGTATTATGGAATCAATCCCAGGCTGGCAGATTTTGCCAGCAAAATTCTGTCCTCATTGAGCTCTGGAAGACATGCTTCTGCCTGAAGTATCCACTGTCTTCTCTGCCCTCAGTGAGCTCCAG
>PVHP010049452.1:0-12235 GCA_004024765.1 Zapus hudsonius
CTGTCTTGCCCTCCTCTTCCCTCCCTCTTCCCTTTACACCCCTCCCCTCTCTTCCCTCCCCTTCTCTTCTCCTCTCCTCCTCTTTCTTCTTTTCTTCTTCCCCCTCCCTCTCTCTCTCATTGTCTTATTGTTTTGGTCCATGGCTGTGTGAGAGATATATTTCAATATTTTAACTATCATGCTGTATCTTTGGCAGAGGACAGATAACAGTATTCCTCATGGGAAATACATTTCCACTTCGGGCCATAGTATTCCACATTGTGAGTTTGGTTAATCAAATCCCATCCTTTACAGATGGAGTCCTCTGTTACTATAATGACAAGTAAATGACAGTTCCAGATCCCATAAGGCTGAGGGCAGTGCTCTGGATGTCTGTGCATTCAGCATGATAAACGATGAGTGAACCTGTGGCCAATCAAGTCAATCTTCTCTAAGGCATGGCTCACTTTTAATCCATTGCTGAGCATCATGTGACCTAGGATGCAAACTTTAACTAGTTTTCAACCAAGTTCCCCAATAACCTTCCCAATCACAAAGAAAGTCATGCATTTGAGTTTTTTGGTTATAACATGCAAAACGATGCAATTTGATTCAATGATATTGGAGCCTTGATAATCTAGAATTCATGTCTCAGCTGTTATTTATGTAAATTTGTTTAATTTTTCTGCATTTCAAAGAAACATGGTCAACACCTATATCTTTATGGTGGAAAAACTTCTAATAGATGACACCTACTTTATCAGAGTTATACTTTAATAGACCAAGACCCAGAAAACACAGGACACCAGCTTGAATTAGTGAAATGTGCCTTTCTTTCCCCTTAAATATATCTGTAATACAAATATAATAGTCTCATTTCATATGATTGCTTTAAGGATCAAATCAACAATTATATGCAATAAGCTCTCAACTGCTATCAGTTTGTAAATCTTTCTAAGTAATCCAGTGAATCCGTGAAAATATTGTTGGAATATTTTTTGATCTACAAAGATCAAGAACATATTTAATGAGTACTCCTTTGAGTTTCTGGTATGCTCACTAAAAAGTCCCCTAAAAATAATTTTAAAAAAAGAATGAAGAGAAAATAAGTAACCCCCCTTTGAGAAACAACATCCCTCAAAACCCTAAAACAAAAAGGTTTGGGGCTAACGTAGGAAGGGGGCATGATTCTATGTATGAATATATAATTTTCCTTCAGCTGGAATACATAAATATAAACATAAACACTAAATGGACTTAAAAAGAGTGTGCCATTTTTTTTCCCTCAAAACCCTAAAACAAAAAGGTTTGGTGCTAACGTAGGAAGGGGGCATGATTCTATGTATGAATATATAATTTTCCTTCAGCTGGAATACATAAATATAAACATAAACACTAAATGGACTTAAAAAGAGTGTGCCATTTTTTTTTTTACCATGTATGTGTCCCTCTGCATGAAAGAGTACAGCATTTTGGCTGGGTTTAAGAACAAGAGCATTGCGTTAATGAACAAAGGGAAGTTTCTGTGCAAACTAAATCCAAATCCAAACACACAAGTCCCATTTGCAAATTGGAATCCGTGTCAAATCCCTCTGAGGCTTGCCTATCTCTAATTAGCAGCTAGTTAGCTCCCGTGCCCAGCTAGGCACGCCAGACTCATGTGTGCCATCAGCAAGATAAGAACTCATCTAGAGAAAAATGCATTTTTTTCTTGCAATAAATCCATGTCTTTCCCCATTGCAGTTCAATTACTTTGGCAAATATGGGAGGAAAGGAAGCTATTGTCAGCGGTGGAATGTGAAGTTGGAAGAAAAAAGGACATGCTTTTAGTTAAGAGGACAATATAAAAAGGGAAATGAGCGTAGTCAACTGCAACCTCTAAAACATCTTTATGAAAAATTTAGTAGATTTTCACTAGAGTAAGGAAGGAAAAGCGGAACACTGTGACTCTTTTAAGTTAAAAACAAAGACACTGGACTGTCATCTGGAGGGACAAGTTCCGGAGAAACTTTTTGTATATGTGGAGAAGCACACTCCTTACACCAGGCAGTCTTCCCAATGGAGTAAAGCCCACTGGTTCAGTGTCTTCACAAAATGACTTGTCTCTTTTCTTGATGCTTTGGTTGGCTGGGGTCAGCTGGGTGGTTCTTCTGCTGGTCATACCTGGGGTCATCTGTAAGTCTGTCATCACATGACAACATAATGTTGCTTAGAAGTTTGAAGGTGATATCACATGTGAAACCTTCATTCACAATCTAGATGTCAACTTGATTCACTCTGTGGCTTCTTTTCAGTCATTTGTCTTGGTCCACCTCCCATTGGGCAGGAAGTTTCAAGAGAGTGAAAAGGGGAAGCTTTGCAAGGACCCACAGGTCTAATCTTCAAATATCATACAGTATCACTTTGGTAGTATTACTGGCCAGAACAAGTCATAGGTCAGTCCAGGTCTGAATAGTAAGGAAATCAACTGCATCTCTCCATGGAAGGCATAGTAAATCATTGTACAAGAAACTGTAGGCACCAGGATACATAATTTATTTGGGGGCTGTTATTAAGACAATGTATGTGCCATTTCAGCTAAGGTTGGCCTGGAACTCATGTAGCCCAGCTGGCCTTAAATTCTGGATCCCCCTGTCTCAGTGCAGGATAATAGGCTACAGCTGGATGAAGATCTATACTCACTTACTCCAGTGAAAGATGCTAGGGGAAATTGCATACATGTTAAGACATTCTCACAGTGGAAAATGTTAGCCAGCTGTCCCTAGTCAAGGAGGTTAGACTTAGCTTTACACAGTAGATGATTTTTTTTGAAGCATGGGGTTCCCGCTGTGTTTTGGCCAACACTACAGCACTACAGCACTGAGTGTGAATCTTGCTAAAGATTCACAATTCTTTCAAACTTACTACTAGCTCTATCCACAGCTATCTGAATAAATGAATTTGCTGATGCTTTTTTTAATTAATATTTTTATTGTTCAAAATTAGATATATTGTATTAGCAAATATTATGTTGGTTTCCCCATTTCCTTCCTCCCTGTCCCCAGTCCACTGGGTATCCTCTTCAGTGGGTGCATACTGGATCAATCCTTGGGTAAGGTGGTTATGGATAGCACAGGAGGCAGCCAGGTTCCCCATCCCCTTGTTGTTGCTGGGGGGGCAATGTCTACGGATATTCTCCTCCACCGTGGCTCGTACACTCTTTCTGCCCCCTCTTCTACTTAGTTCCCTGAGTCATGGTGGGTGAATTTTAAGGCTGCTTTATTGTTGAGATCTTAAGGGCTTCTGTACTTCTGCTTTAGGTTATGTTGGAAATCATTGGTGTCTGTCACACTGACTTATCCTGGGTTGACAGATTAGCTGTGCTGATAAATCCCTTGCTATTCTGTCACTCTCTCAGGGGTTTTATTTAGGGCCTACATGATAAGCCTGGGGTGGTTCATCTCTTGCCAGGATGTCAGCCCTCCACCTGTAGCTCATTGGTGGAGTTGAAATGACCGTGGCTCTCTCACTGGCTTCTGAAAAATACAAACAAACAGGATCTCCATCAGATAGTAAAGTCAGTATGGGTTACATGCAACACACATTTCTAATTTGGCAAGATTCTATTGGGATTATCCTCTCTGTAGTTCTCTAGTACTGGGAGTTTCTCCTTGGGCCCCAAGATTTTGGTTCCCATAGGATTTTGCCCTGAGTCCCAATTTCAGTTAAGGGCTCCTTGACACTGAGTGGATTTCTTGGTCAATTTGAAAGCTGTTGACTACCCACCTCCCATGGTTATGGCGGCTCTATTGCCCAAGTGATCACTTCTTGATCTGCTGATCTCTCCCAGGAGGTAGTATGTTCAGCCTTCTCATGGAAACAGTCTGCATTGTGTATCAGTGGTCTCTGCTTTCTCCAAATAGTGTTGACCAATTTCCCCTGGCCGCTTATGTAGCACCTTCCAGCATTGCATATGCTAGCATCTGGGGGCTGGTTGCCATTCTTGATCTTGCAGGGTCTCTTGGTGTTGTGCAATGACTTTCTGTGGTTTCTTCAGCAATAAGTTCTTACCTTTGACCTGGGGTGGGTATTCAAGAGCTTTGATAGAATTCTGTCTTGTTTTAGGGACCTCATGGGTCTCTTTGATCAACAGCTCAGTGTGGGAAGGAACCAATGACTGGTCCAGGGAGTCCCAGGTTTGATCCATTTTTCATTGGGTTAGGCTTCCTCCCATTCCATTCTTGGCCTGGCTTAGCAGGTGATACCCCCTTTTTCCTCAAGCGCTTACTGAATGGAAATAAGGATTTTATGATTATGATTCATTACTGGCTCAGATTATTGTATAATTCGTCCCACCCTCCCCCCCTATTCCTTCAACCCCTTTGACAGTCTCATTTCACCTGTCAGTTTTCTTAGAGTTTAAGCTTAACCTGGTTAGGAACTGAATATGAGGGAGAATATGCAGTTCTTAACCAGGCATTTGAGTTTTATTCTTGTGTGAGTTCAATAAGTAAGATCTCCTCCAAATCTGTCCACTTTTCTTTAAATTTTATGATGTCATTTTTTTTCTTTCCACTGAGTAAAATTCCATCATGTAAATGTACCACAGCTTTGTTATCCATTCATCCAGTGATGGACATTTGGGTTGATTCCAATTCTTGGCTATTATGAATTGAGCTGCAATAAACATGGTTGAGCAAATGTCTCTATGCTGAGGTGTGACACCTTGTGGATAGATGCCAAATAGAGAGATAGCTGGGTCCATTGGTAGGTCAATGACCAATCTGTTCAGGAGCCTCCACACTGCTTTCCATAGAGTTTGAACGAGTTTTCAATCCTACCAGCAGTGAATGAGGGATTCTTTTTTCCCTGATCATTACCAGCAACTATTGTTGTTGGGTTTTTTGATGATTGCCATTCTGACTGGAGTAAGATGGAATCTCATTGTAGTTTTGATATAAATTTCTCTGATAATTAAGGATGATGAACACTTTCTTAAGTGAGAATTGGCCATTTGTGTTTCCTCCTCTGAATTCTCTATTGAGATCAGTGCCCCATTTTGTGAGACGGCTGTTTGATTTTTTTATTATTTATTTTTTGAATTCTTTGTAAGTTCTTGAAATCAGACCTCTGTCTGTATTATAGGTGGCAAAAATCGTCTCCAAATTTGATGGTCTATTGGCTCTGAGTATGTTTGTCTGTATAGATGCTTTTGAGCTTGATGAGGTCCCATTAAGTGATTATTGCACCTCCTCGGCTATTGGAGGTTTGCTCAGGAAGTTTTTCTCCACTCCTATCTCATGGAAAGTTCCTCCTATTTTTTCTTCTAGGGTTTTTAGGGTGTCAGGTCTTATGTTGAGGTCTCTGATCCATTTGGATTGATCTTTGTGCATAGTGAAAGGAGTGGGTCTATTTTCATTTTTTACAGGTATTAATCCAATTTGTCCAGCACCATTTGTTGAAGATGCTATCTTTATGCCAGCGAACATTGTTGGCACCCTTATCAAAAATCAAGAAACTATGATCACTTGAACTGAGAGCAGGGTCTTAAATTCTGTTCCATTGGTCTTAGTGCCTGCTTTTATGCCAGTACCATGCTGTTTTTGTTACTATGGCCTTGTAGTATGTCTTTAGATCAGGCATGGTGATACCACCTGAGTGAGTATTTTTACTTAGAATAGCTTTGGCTATCTGAGGCCTTTTGCCCTTCCATATAAATTTTGAGATTATTTTTTTCTTTGTCTGTGAAGAAAGAAGATGGAATTTTTATTGGTATGGCATTGAATCTGCAAATTGCTTTTGGAAGGATTGCCATTTTTACTATATTAATTGTCCCTATCCAGGAGCATGGAATATCTTTCAAGTTTTTCATATTCTCCTCTATTTCCTTCTTGATTGTTTTAATGATTTCATTATACAAGTCTTTCACATCCTTGGTTAGTTACATTCCAAGATATTTGATTTTTTTGAGGCTATTGGAAATGGGACAGTCTCTCTGATGTCGTTTTTTATATGCATATCATTTACATACAGGAAGGCTTCTGATTTTTGTGTATTAATTTTGTAACCTGCCACTTTGCTGAAGGAGTTTATCACCTTCAGGAGTTTAGTGATACTATTCTTCAGGTCTGTTATATATAACATCATGTCATCTGCAAAGAGGGATAGTTTTACTTCTTCCTTTCCAATTTGAATCCCTTTTATGCTTTTCTTCTGTCTTATTGCTTGTGCTAGAACTTTAAGCCCTATGTTGATGATCAGTGGTGAGAGTGGACACCCCTGTTTTGTTGGTGATGCAAGTGAGAACTCCTTAAGTGTTTCCCCATTGAGTATGATTTGGGCTTTAGGTGCTTTGCATATTGCCATTATTATGTTGAGCTATAATCCATCTATTCCCAATGAAAATGATAATGAAAACACAACATATCAAAACCTATGGGACACTATGAAGGTAGTCTTAAGGGGGAAATTCATAGCACTAAATGTTTTATAACAAAGACAGAAAAATCTCAAATCAATCACTTAACCACCCAACTAAAGGCATTGGAAAAGGTAGAACAATCCAACCCTAGGGGCTCAAGGCAAAAATAAATAATTAGGATCAGAGCTGAGATTAATGAAGTAGAAATGAAGAAAACAATTAAAAATAGATAAAAAAGAGTTTGTTTTTTGAAAAAGTAAATAGGAGTGACAAACCCTTGGCCAATCTAATTAAACAAAAAAGAGAGAAGGCTCAAATCAACAAAATCAGAAATGAAAAGGGAGAAGTCATAACAGACCCCAATGAAATTGGAAGTACCATCAGGTCAAACTTCTAAAACCTCTACTCCACAAAATTGGAGAACCTAGAAAAAAATGGATGAATTCCTGGATACCTACCACCTACCAAAGCTTAACTGAGAGCAGATAAAGCTCCTAAATAAACCTATCATACCCACAGAGATTGAAAATGTAATCAAGAACCTCCCCAAAAGGAAAAGTCCAGGACCAGATGGATTCTCAGCTGAATTCTACCAAACCATCATCATAGAACTTAAACCACTCCTTTTGAGGCTTTTTCAAGGCATAGAAATAGAGGGAAAGCTTTCAAACTCCTTCTATGAAGCTAGTACCACCCTAATCCCCAAACCAAAGATGCAACAAGAAAGTAAAATGACAAACCTATATCCCTGATGAACTTAGATGCAAAAATCATGAACAAAATCCTTGCAAACTGGGTACAACAGCACATCAAAGACATTTTCCACCTAGACCAAGTTTGCTTCATCCCAGGAATGCAGGGATGGTTCAACATACAGAAATCAATTAATGTAATCCACCACATTAATAGACTCACCACAAAAACCACATGGTCATCGACACAGAAAAGGCCTTTAACAAAATTCAACACGTTTGATTTTGAATTAATTTTTAATTGTTCCATATTTGGAAAGCTTTTACTATTGCAAATTTTGTGAGACCCCTAAATACATTTAATTACATAACCCCACCTGGGGTCACGACCTATAATTTAAGAACCTGTAGTATGTTCAGACAATGGGTCTTATTCAAACTTAAAAACAAGATTCTGCTATACACAATAGCGATGAACCTTGAATTCATTATTTTAAATGAAATAAACCAGTCCCAGAAGATAGACATTGCATGATTCCAGTTGTAGAAGATATCTAAAATAGTCAAATAGAATCAAAACATAGAATGGTCTTTTGCGGGTGCTGTTGGAGGGGAAATGGTGAGGAACTAATCAATGGACATAAATTTTAACTGAGCAAGTTAAATAACCTTTTGAGGTCTCCTGTACAATATTAAACCATCATAGTGTATCCTAGAAAATTTGTCAAGAGGCTCATGGTGAGGGTTCTTCCCACACCCAAAAGGAAATGGGGGAAGGAAAAAGGATACGAAAAGAATGGAAATAACAGCTTCTGAGTAATGATTGGGGCTGTATTTTTTATGGTTTCCAAATCACGCTGCAATTTCACCACAGGCAGGAGTAACTAGACTCATATGTCTAGCTAGTATAAGCTTTGAGAAGTCTTTCAAAGGGCAAGGTGAGAATTTTTCACAGCTGTGTTGGGTGTAGGGGCAGTGCTGTTCCTTGCTAGCTATAATGTTGGGAGGTCAAGTTTAGCCACACAGGAACTCTTTGCTTATTTCTAATATGGAGGGGTGGGCAATGGTGCCCCGCATACTTCCCAGCTTCCCAGGCTTTGTGGTAATCATGGGATATGGTAAAAGGAAGTAAAAATTTACAGGTCTCCTGAGAACCAACTGAAATCTTCAGTTTTGTTTTCCTATGAGCAAGTCATTATGGTGGTTTTCAAGTACTTGTGTGATATGAACGCTTGCTGTTTTCAGATGTGAGCATGTGAAATTGCCTTGAAATGGGTTTCCATCCAAATAGTGCTTCTTGCCGTTAGAATAGCTCTATGATACTTTTCCCCTTGTCAGTTGCAAACCGCAGGCCTTTGTGCTTACACTTGCAAACTGCCATCCTGTGTAGGAATCAGTCGTTGGAGAGAGAGGAAGTTGGGTAACCTGAGGAATGAATGCTTAGAGGACAAGCACGTGTGACTTGGCTTCTATTTAAGACCTGTGTCTTTTCTTCCATCCAGGTGTGAATGAATGGTTTTATTTGCAAGCCTCTGGTAGAAGTCCTGAGCTGAAATAT
Organism: Zapus hudsonius; assembly: GCA_004024765.1. NCBI lineage: Eukaryota > Metazoa > Chordata > Mammalia > Rodentia > Dipodidae > Zapus > Zapus hudsonius. Next base: position 8,630 of record PVHP010049452.1, read on the forward strand.
GGGCCCAGATGATCTCACGAGGCAGCCCAATCTCCTGCTGCATGGGGAGTGAACCACAAATAGGTAAACACTGAGGACCAGTGATTATTTTTTCTTCTATCCAAGTCCAAGGTGGGACTCCTAGAGTCAGCCAAGGACATCTAGATTTCCTGTAAATATGTCTCACATGTTCACAAATACTTTGTGTTTGTGTTCCACAGAATAGCACTTCTCAAACCTAATGCATATTGGAGTGAGTCACTTACTAGAAGTGTGGATCCTGATTCCGTGGGTCTGTGCTGTTAGCGATTCCCATTGCCCTAGTTCATGGACCACACTGGAAAGAGCAGGAAGAAGAAGAGGACAAGAGAAAATCATCTTTTTGAAAGAGGCCCCCCACTTTTACAAAATTCTCTAACCATGAAAATCCTAACACTGCAGCTTCCCTTTCAATTTGCAGATGCTAAGGAGACCATAGCTTTGAGGTGGGAAATCTGCCCAGAGAAAAATACATACTGTTGTCTGGAATACAATGTGCATATTTCAATAGGAGGTACATAGTATACATGAGAGAACTGTCACTGTGTTGCAATACAGTTCTGTAGACCAATCAAGAAGGGTAAATTGATTCCCTTTAATAAATAAATGCCACATGCAACAAGCATGTTACCCAGGACTGCCTAATTCAAGTTTATTTCCTCTCTCATTCCCAACCAGACAATGATTATTTGGAGAAGTTTATTTACATAAGACTTTATCAGTGCAACTTATAAATAGTTTGTTTCATAAGTGTAAATGCCTTTGGCTCTGCCCAAAAAAGAGCTTTCAAATTATGGGGGAGGGGGAGAAAAGGTGGTGCTATATTTGTGTGATGTTGAAATAGCCAGCTGGAAAATGAAAATACAAAATTATACAAACAAGCTGGTTATTTGCCTCTGTGCCAAAGGACCTAATTTGGCATTTATTTATTTATTTATTTTTCAGCAAGAATTAATTTTGGCTTTTGTATCCTATCATTGTTTCAGAATCTCTCTCTACCTTCAATACGCCCAACAAAAAAGGCACAGTCTTGGACAGTTTTTTCTTTCCAAGAGTTTTTATAGTTTGGCAAAAATCACACAAAGAAAAAAAATAATTCCACAAAAGACATGACTAGTTATCTAAGTGTCCATGTCCACATTTTTTTTATTATTTTCACCTTCAGCTATGGAATTCATATTATCATCTCCATCAGCACACATCCTCTTAATCAATATTTTTGTTTGGACTGACCTTTAGTATGCAACTGCCTTGCATCTTCACTGAAGAGAAAGTCCAAGGCTGATTTCTTCTTGACTTCTGATGTGTTTCTGAAGAGTTCTATGAATTGAATCTTTGCCCAGTAGTTTATTAGCAAAGGACTGAGGTCTCTACACTTACTTTTCTTTCCAACATTTAGATGAGGGATCCTTTGGTTTCAACATCATTGTCAAATGGTTAATGATCAGCTAACCAATACTTAGTTGTAGTATGTTCCTGCCAACAAATAGAACCAGCAGGTCAATATCCTTTTGCTCTTGGAATTGTTACCCTTTAAGAAATTTGTTTTCTGTGTTTCCATTTTCATATGTTGGGTCATCCTAAAAGTAAGTTTTGTGGTTTTGAATATGTCCACAAACTCTTTGATACACCTCCCCCAAACATGTGGAGCCTGGCTCTCCTCCCTTGGAGTATGGGTTCAATTTGGTGACTCAATTCTGATACATAGAATATGCTAGAAGTGATGGTGTATGATTTATGAGGCCACCGTAAAAGGCATATGCATGACCTCCTTATTCTTTCTTCCTCTTGAATTATTAATTCTCAAAGATCCCAGTTGTCATGGTGTAAGAACACTAAGTCAGCTGCACTGAAGGCTCCCTATTGGTCCCAATGTGGAACCCAAGCCTCTTGCCAACTTGGAGGCAACCCTCCATCAGATAAGGCTTCAGGTAACTATAACCTTGGGCAACATGTAGACTGCAACTTCCCAAAGACCTCAAGCAAATTTGCCCAGCTCCTAATTCCTGAACCAGAAACTTAAAAACTCTTTGCTTAAACCAGTAAGTTCTGAGGATTGATATTAATAACTAACATCAATATATTGATAACTAATTCTGATATTATACTGTCACTATCATGATACATCTATGGAAGATTGTTGACATTGAACAAGTTTTAGAGAAACTGATTATGTGAAGTACAAATATAGAGATGGCTGTATGTCAGATCTAAATAAACTAAGCTATGGAATCCGTGAGGTTAAAAACACAGCTTTAGCAAAAGCCCTTGCCTCCGGAATGGGCATAAGGCATGCCTACTAAGTGACTATTATGCATTTTGGTTGGTGGCCTTTCGGTTGTTAGCTATTGCACAGGAGACTGAACTTTCCATACCTGGATGTGTGGTGAGAAGAAAGACAGTTTCCAGGGAGGCCATGCTTGGAGACATGAATAGCCACAATTTTTTTGCAGGGGTCAGGAGGGTGAGGGTGAGGTTTTCAAAGTAGAGTCTCTCTCTAGCCCAGGCTGACCTGGAATTCACTACATAGTTTCAGGGTGGTCTTGAACTCTCAGTGATCCTTCTACATTGGCCTTCCAAGTGTTGGGATTAAAGGCATGTGCCTCCACATTCAGCCTTATAGATGGACACTATTGCTGGAAGGGATTTGTGCTGCCCTCATAGGAGAGAAGCATGGCTCCGAGTGCCGCCTGGTCCTCAGGAGCTCCCAGGCCCAGTGTGGCTTGAGTGTATTTCTGGGTTCATCTTGCAATAGTTGAATAGCAGCAAACAGGAGAAACCTCTTCTGAGGGCAAAGAGCTCCCACTAAGCATTTCTTCTCTTCCATGTCAGAAAAGGTCTCAGTGTCAATCCATCCTGCAGAGTTCAAGTGGAAGAGCACATCTTCTCGAAAGTCCGCTTGGGAGTCCTCTTTTCATTAGAAGGACTCCATGTCCCCCACATGCACATTTTCAGAGGGCAGCTGGAGCTCCTGCCAAGCTCCTCACACACCACCTTCTGGGTGACGCTGAGTTTGGTAGAGCAGAGCAGCTTTCTTTAGCCTGTTTCTCTGTCTCACCTTCTTCTAATGACAGAATTTGATGCAGTTTCCACCGTGCAGAAACTCATGGACACAGCATCCAGATGGAGCTGCAGGACTCTGGAAATCATGATGTGTTAGAGCTGTTCTTGTGGCCTGCGAACTGAACCCCACAGTCTCCTGGAGGTCATCCAAGGAGCTTGGGGCCAAATCGGATTTTATCTCTTCTTAGATGAGTGATGTCATGGCATCAGCAAGGACACACCTCAAATTCTCAGATACTCAAATCCCTTCTGTAAGAAGCTGCAGTGTTCACATCTATGTATCCCTCATGGCGAGACAATCATCTCCAGATCACTTCTAATATTGAGTACAATATAAGTGCTGTGCCACAAGGTGCTATGCTAGGTCATTTAAGGGACAATGATAAGAGGACACAGCCTGTACACATGTAATTTCTAAAAATATTTTCAATTTGTGGTTGTTGAATCTATGGGTGTGGATGCATACATAAAAAATTGCATGTTCTTGTTCTATCTACTCTCAAGGCCTCTGTTTTCATCTATCGC
>PVHP010049453.1:0-11989 GCA_004024765.1 Zapus hudsonius
TGCTCTCCTTCCATCTCCACACAAACACACACATACAAATATTGAAGCTAGGATCCACATATGCAAGAGCACATGTGGTGTTTGTCTTTCTGCACCTGGGTTACCTCATCTCATAATACTTTCCAATTTCATCCATCAGTTTCATAACTTGATTTTTCTTCATGGCTGAATAAAGCTCTGTATATCTATATCTATCTCTCTCTGTGTGTGTGTGTGTGTTCCATTCAGCTTCCTTATTCATTCAGCAGCATCTATGCTGATTGTATTTCCTAGCTAATGTGAATAGAGTGGAAGTCAGCATGGATGAGCAAGTATCTCTGTCAGAGTGCACAGCCCTTAGAGTATATAACTGGTTACTTCTATTCTTAGATTTTTAAGAAACCTCCCTGATCTTCATAATGGCTACAGCAGTTTGCATTCTGGCCAAGGTTGAATATAAGGGTATCTCTTTCCCCACACCCTCACCAGCATTGTCATCTGGTTTCTTGATGACAGCATTCTGAATGGAATGAGATGAAATCTCAAAGTAGTCGGCATTTGTGTTTCCCCAATAGCTAAGGATGCTGAACACTAAAGAAAAAAAAATAGTAATTTAAAAACTCATTCACCGGGCTGGAGAGATGGCTTAGCGGTTAAGGCACTTGCCTCCAAGTGTCTAAGGCCCCCAGTTCATTTCCCCAGTACCCACATAAGCCAGACCCACAAGGTGGTGGCCCTGGTGCTCTCTCGCTCTCTCTCTCGCTCTCTCTCTCTCTCTCTCTTTCTCTCATCTCTCTGCAACTCATTCACCATTTGTATCAATTTTTCAAACTCTTTTCAGTTCCATAGCCCATTTTTTAAAATTGGGTTTGATTTCTTATTTTTGTTTTTGAGTTTTTGTATTTTCCAGATATTAATCCTCTGCCAGATGTATAACCGGTGTTTTTCTTGCACTTTGTAGGCTGCCTCTTCACTCATTCAGCTGTTTCTTTTATTGTATAGAAGGAGTTTGTGTGTGTGTGTGTGTGTGTGTGTGTGTGTGTGTGTGTGTGTGTGAATATACATTGTGTGGTGTGGTAATACAATACACATGTGTGTGCATATGTGTGAGAAGCAGGAGAATTATGTGTGTCCTTTATTCCTCCTCCATTTGTTTTACTTAACCAGAGTTGCTGTTCTGTAGTCAGGCTGCTTTGCCAGTGACCCTCAGCAGGTCTCTGCTGTCTGCTTCCCATAGGACTGGAATTACAGGCTTGGGTGGCCGTGAACAGCTTACTAGGCAATCAAACTCAGGGCAGCGCAGGCCCTCTACTCACAGGGCCACCTTCCTAACCTCCAGTACAGAAGTTGTTTTCAATTTCATGAGGTCCCATTTGTCAGTTTCCCTTATTTCCTGAGCAGCTACCGTCCTATACAGAGAGTCCTCACCGATTCCTCGGTCTTGAAGTTTTTTCCTACTTTTTCCTCTAGCTGATTCAGAGTTTTAGATCTTCCATTAAGGTCTTTCATACATCTGAAGCTGATGACAGATATAAGAATCTAGTTTCATTCTTGTGGCTATCCAGTTTGTCCAGCACCATTTGTTAAAAGAGACTATCTTTTCTACAGTGAATGTTTTTTGGCTTTTTTTTTTTAATCAGGTAGGTGTAGCTACATGGGTTTATGTCTGGATTTCTTATTCTGTTCCATTGGTCTATATGTCTCCCTTTTTTTGTTTTACCGGTGACATACTTTTTGTTGCTATTATTGTTAGTATGATACTGTAAGATGTCTTGAAATCAGGTATGATGGTGTCTCATCATCCCCTGCTGCTTCCAACGTTGTTTGGCTATCCACAGTCTTGTACTTCCAAATGAATTTTAAGGTGTTTTTTATATCTCTGTGAAGAATGGCATTTGAATGTTGAAAGGAATTGCATTGGATCTATAAATTGTTTTAGTAAGATAGCCACTTTACAATGTTATTCTTTGAATCCATGAGCGTGACGAGTCTTTCCATTTGCCAAGAGTCTTTGATTTCTCTCGAGTGTTTTGAAGGTTTTGCTATACATTGTTTGCTCCCCTAGTTATATTTACTCTGAGATATTTTTATTTTTTGAAGCATTTGGAAATGGAGTTGCTTTCATTTCTGCTCCTCCTCTTCTTCCTTCTTCTTGTTAGCTTTCTATTGTATGTAGGGAGGCTGCAGACTTTTTGTTAATTTTGTATCCTGACACCTTGCTGAAAGTTTATTCTAACAGTTTTCAGGTGGAGTCTTAAGGTCTTGTGTATAAAATCATATCATCTGCAAATAAGGATACCTTGACTTCTTCCTTTCTTATTTGTATCCCTTTGATTTTCTTCTATGGTTTTATTGCTCTAGCTAAGTCTTCCGGTGCTCTATCGAATAACAATGGAAAAAGTGGACAGCCTCATGTTCTTCATGCTTTCAGTGGAAATGCTTTCAATTTTCCCATTGTTGTAGTTACCTTCTCATTTCCGGGACAAAATACTCAACCAAAAGCAGCCAATGTGAGGAAAGGATTTATTTTGACTTACAGGCTCCATGGGAAGCTCCATGATGGCAGGGAAAAGCATGGCGTGAGCAGAAGCTGGACATCACCTCCTTGCCAACAGCAGGTGGAAGACAGCAGCAGTGGAGTGAGCCAAGTTCTGGCAAAAGGGGAGCTGGTTTTAACACCCATAAGCATGCCACTCAAAACATAACACCTTTAGCAAGACTCTACCTCTCAAATTGCTATCAATGAGGGACCAAGCCTTCAGAACACATGAGCTTATGGGGGGCATCTGACTCAAACCACTCTGCCATCTAACATAATGCTGGTCATAGGTGTGTCCTATATAGCCTTTATTATGCCCAGAAATGTTCCTTCTCTTCCCAGTTTCTTCAAGACTCATCATGAAGGTGTGTTGGATTTTATCAAGAGTCTTTTCTTCATTTGCTGAGATGATCATGTGATTTCTCTCCTTGTATTCATTTATATATTGCATTACATTTATTGATTTATGTACATTGCACCATCCCTGTATTTCTATCCAGCTTAGTTATGGTGAGGGATCTTGTTGATGTGCTTCAGTATTCAATGTCCAAGTACTTTGTTGAGAATTTTTTGCATCTGTTTATCAGAGAGAATGGTATGTAATTTTGTTGTTGTTGTTCTCTGATTTTGGTATCAGGATAATGCTTGCTTCATAAAAAGAGCTTAAGAGTGTTCCTTCCTTTTCTGTTTTATGGAATAGATTGAGAAGCATTTGAAAGTCTGATAAAATTTAGCAATGAATTCATCTGGGCCTGGACTCTTAAGTGGGGGGAATTTTTTTTTTGTTACTGCTTCAATACACAGCTTGTTACAAGTCTTTCCAAATTATTTATCTCATGTTTATTTATAGATGTCATGATTTATTTCTAGATGTCATATCCTGTAAATATTCATCAATTTCTCTAAGATTTTCCAATTCAGTGGAAACTCTGCTTTTAAGGTATACCCTAGTAGATTTCTGAATTTCATTATATACTAATCTTTTTTGATATCTACTTTTATTGACTCAATTCTTTTATTTTGATTAATTTGGCTAAGGGTTTGTCTATCTTGTTTATCCTTTCAAATAACCAAGTCTCTGTTTCATTGATTGTTTTTTGCATCTTTTTAAAATTTCATTCTATTCATTTCTGTCCCCTCACTTACCAGTGAGCCTGGATACCACATATGAAAAATGGTGATATTTAGGTGATGCTGTTAGTTGTGTACCTAACATCATGGCCTACTTTCTTGGTATCTGAGAAAGGGGAAGCATGTATGTTCCTTTCTGTCTTGACTCTCCCATGGCTCAATTCTCTTTGGACTGAGCTCATCCCAGTGGTCTTTGTTCTGAAAGCCTGATAGGTTTATGGATGGCCTAGTTCTAGGCAGTGGGATATAAGCAAATGCTCCTTCCTAAAAAGCATTTCTTTCTACAGTGGAAAGGATATCTGGTCTACCACAACAAAGATGCACCTTATGGGTGAGTGCTGCCACTTCTAGGTGTTTTCTGGATTTGCTGCTCAGAAGTGGTTTTTCTGGATATTCTCCAAAATAAACTTGCATCCTGGAATTGGGCTGCAACCATTTTACCTCTATCCTGAGGCTGAACCAACTTACTGAGGAGAAAGAGTATGAGAGCTCTGTTGTACTGTCCCCAAAGTGATCAACATTATTCCCTATCTCCGTGAGGTAATACATGTTCTTTTTATTTTAGAAACATGAGTCTTCCTGAAGCCATAAATATTTAACAAAATAGTATCTGCATCTTGGAGTTGTGGAAAAGTTCAAATGAGAAACTTTGTAAAGATTTACTCAATCTTAGCTCTGAGTAAAATACTAAAGTGGTTTTAGTTTCTTCAGGACACTTAGTGTGAAATCTCCACTGAACGCTATTTCACCATGTTCTCTAATAATAAAAATTGCACAGGCATATATCAATTCTAGATCAATATATAATGACATAAGCTTGTCTTCCCAGAGCCGTCAGATGTTGACCTAAAACCAAATTTTAAGAAAGGAGCCTTCTTCTCAGATCAACATATATTTGGCACATTCCCAAGAAAAGTGAAAAAATATTCTCATTTGGAGGTAGAAAAGAGATGTTGCCTGGTCATCAAATTATCTTCATGTCAGCTCAGTCAATATTGAAGAAAGTTTACTTTTAAAAGTCTTTCCTGATGCAAATCAGATTGTTCACATGTATTTACTTACTCAAAAGCAAAACCGGTTGAACCCTGGAGCAAAGTAAATGTGTACATGCTCACAATCAGAGTACCTAAGATTAACCAGAGGTTCTTCAGAGATATGACAAGTTAGGTCATTTTAGGAAGAAATCTTTAAAAATTTTTAGAACCAAACACATGTGAGCTTGGGTATGCATATGGGCAAATGTAGACAAGACCCCCAGAATTGAAGTAGTTCTGTCCTTAGTCCAATGGAGTAGTTAGCTTGCTGAAGAAAATCTGTGGCCAAACAGCTAGAAAGCTGTAAGCTGAAAACTTGGAATCCTCCAGCGTTATCATCCCTGCCTCAGATTAAGGTTAAATATCTGCTCTCCTCCTGCCTTCTGGGAGGATCTGGTTAGATAGGTCATCTTACAGAGATGGTACAAAGGTAAATGGCCGAGGGACTGATGCCCAGGTCAGGTTTCATTTTTAAACGTGCTTCTGGGGCTGGAAAGATGGCTAAGAGGTTAAGGCACTTGCCTGCAATGCCTAACCACCAGAGTTCAATTTCCCAGTTATACAAGTGACCCATGCATCTGGAGGCCCTGGCATAGCCAGTCTCTCTCTCTCTCTCTCTCTCTCTCTCTCTCTCTCTCTCTCTCTCTCTCTCTCTCTCTCTCTCTCTCTCCTCTCTCTCTCCTTGCAAATAAAGAAAATAAAATTAATTATTAACAAAACAAAACAAATGCTCTCCTCAGACAAGTCACTGACAGAGAAAAGCATTTGGAAACACATTGCTGCTCCTCATTCCTGGCTTCCCAGCAATGGCACACGTGATTATGTAATGAGTTGTCTCCTTGTGCCCAAAGAACTGACCTACAATGACAAATGTGCAACTTATTAAGCAGATTCCACTGAGCCCACAGCACATACTCATTTTCTCAGGACACAGAGTTGCTTTGCTAACAAGAGCCTTTCTGCCACGTCCAGCTGGCAAACCTACTTCCATTTGATCCTTTGCAATCACACAGAGCCTCTCTGCGTTGTTCAAAACACAAAATCAATCGATCTGCTCTCATATTCCTTTGCTGTTATGACTCTAGAGACCATAGATAATTATTGAAGCCCAATTCCACAAGGTGAGTTTCCTTTCAAGACAATCCAGAGCAAACCCTTCTGGGACAGCATCTTTCTGCTCAGCATCTGCCAACTCCGAGGCAGTTCAGCTTTGTGTTCTTACTCATGCTGCACACTCTGACGGGGATGCCTGGCTTCCATTTAAATGGGTACACAATGTCCAGTGCTGCTCCCTAAAGCTAGTCTCGAAACCTTGGCTCTATCTGCTATCGGGTTTTCTCCCTTTCCCACAGAGCACACAGGGTGGTTGGCTATGTCGTGCTCTGAAGAGGATTGTTGATGTCCATTAAGTTACCTGGCAGAGTTACTTGTTTTCTGAGGCCAGAGAGAATCATCAGTGGAAATACTTCGACGAGGAAGGTTACAGAACACATTCAGTTTGCAGAGGCTTAGAAAAGAGACCAGTGGCTAGCTGCTCAGTGCTTCTTATACCTACAGTCATGTTGCAGGTGCACAGTAGAATCATCAATAGATTATTGATAGATTGATTGTTCGTATGCAAGTCCACATTCCTAAAATTAAGCAGCAGGCATAAGAAGACGTCAATGTAAAGCTGCTTCCCCCACTCTCATCTCCAGTTTCTGAAATCCCCACCCATGAGGCAAAATCTGCTATTTAGAGTCTAGGGACACAGGTATCTATGAACTGTATGCCTTGTTTCCATAAGTGATAGCATGGTATACCCACTGCCCTGTGCTTTTTGTACCAAAAAATGTTAAAGGTAGTATATGAGCATCAGACCATCATGTATTTTTTTAATGTTAAAAAATGAAAAGTTGGGGGCTAGGGAAATGGGTGTGGGGACTTGAATTTAGACCCCAGCACCCACACAAATGCTGGGTGGGCATTGTGGCCACTTTGGATCCTAGCATTTGCAAGGCTCCCTAGGACAGGCTGGCTAGCTACACTAGCTTAATCAGAAAGAAATGAGAGACCCTGCTTCAGTGAAGTGGAGAGTGACCGAGGAAGACACACTATGTCAACCTTTGGCTTGTACATGGCAAGGCTGTGGGGACTTTGAAGTTGGTCTACGTACAGTTGGCACTGTGAGCTGGTCCTGAGTCTATGGGGGCCAGGATGGAATGTAGGAGTTTGAATGTTTGGCCCTGCAGACTCAGTCATTTTTGATTAAACTCCCTACTTGAGCCCCTGGCAGGTCGATCCCTCCCAGAGGGGGCATGTCACTGGTGGCAGATCTGAGTCTAGCGCTAAGGTGTGTTTGGGGGCTGATCTTTATTTCAGCCCAAAGGTGTGTGCGGAGCAGTTTGAGTTCTGTGCTGGTATCTGCTTGCTGTGGTTCCTTCTCTCCGCTTGGATGTATGGAGGTCAGCAGCTTCTTCCACCACTGATAGAACTTCCTTTAGCTCTCTAAGCCTGAAATTAATCCCTTCCTCCATATACTGTGTCTGGTCGAATGTTTATTACAGCAGCATGGAGCTGACTGCAACGGATTGGGTCCGTAGTGTTTCCTCCATCCTCTCTGGTTTCTGTTGGGGGTTGACTGCCATTAGGAGGTACCTGGAGAAGAGGGAAGAAACATTTCATTCCCCCACATGTTTACTTTCAGACATGTCCATTGACTGGAGAAATGCTTGTTTGAAAGCAGCATTTTGCTCACGCATCTTTTCAACAATGAATGAATGAAGGGGCATGCTTTGTTGTTCTCAGGTCCATTTCATCATGAGTCATTGTAAAACCATCTTGTCACAGTTTTGACTATAATGTCTGATTGTTATAAAGGTTCCTACTTGTCATTTCTATGATCTTGTCTCATCGCCGAATGAAGCCAGTTCAGGGGCCACTTTTTGTGGCGTCCTTTTCCACGTGTTCTCCTTGGGTTCTAGTCATCTCTCTTCCCCTTCAGCCCAGCTGTCATGGTCCCTATTGTTTCTGTATTATCTTTTATGGCTACTCTACGTCTACACCTCCACACAGAAAATCTTTGCAAATCATTCTCAGACCATTCTATATTGATAAGTCTGTGTTCTTGTCACTGCTATAATGCTCTTAAAAATGTGAAATTATTTTTTTTACGATGAGTACCAAATTACTTGTAAAACAGGTTGAGCGTTGCTAATTTGAAAGTCTACAATTCAAAACACACTTCCAGTCCCAAACAATTCAGATAAGAGACACTCATCCTGCATACTTCCTAAATGATCCAGACACATTGGTTGGTACCCAAATGACTGAAGATCTAAATATCTGTATTTCAACTTTTGATTCAATGTTTGACATATAGCTCATTAGAGTTGTGATATTTTCTTATTATATGCAGCTATCATTGAATTATTTATTCTGTGTCCTAAAACAACTAATAAAGCTCAAAACACTGGATAACTAAGAGCATAACTGAGCCTGGAGGATCTGGGAACAGGGAATCCTAGTTTGAGGTGATCTGACCTGACTGGGTTTGTCACAGTAGGGCCATTGGAGTCATTATGTAATATTTTATAGGACAGTTGTTGAAAGAGGCTCTCTCTCTGGGATGTCAGTTTTGATATTCTCCTCCGTTAACCAGATAAAGGAAGCCATATGCTGTTAGAAAGAGATACAGGGACTCTGGAATTGAGATGGGGAGAAGGGGAAAGAGAGGATGGAGGGAAGAAGGAAGAGAAAGAATATGAAAGACTTCTGTTCTGTCCCTTGTAATGAGAGTCCTGCTAGTGACTAAAGACAGCATCAATAGATTCAGAGCACACCATTAGAAATCACCTCATTGGCCAAACTTGTCCAACTGACTTGTGGATAGTCTCTGCTTTCTTATTCAGTAACTATGGGAAAGCAAGGATGGAGGAAAACCCTCTAGGAATGAAAACCAAACACACGTGTTGTGTCTGCATTCTCCCTATACCTGCCCTTTGCACTGGTTCTCCTGGGTGCCCAACAGGGCACCTTCCTTGTCCTTCCTCTACTGAGAAGAAGGCTTATGTCAACATTATCTTTCTTCAAAGTAAAAGCTTTAAATCAATGGACCAAGACTCTCTAATCACCTTAAGAAGAGGGGACCTTGCCCTGAAAGGCATTTTCCTTTCAGCCTTTGGAGGCGAGGACCTTGGCTCAGAGACACCTTCGCTGTTCCTGACAGAGCTTGTCTTCTCAGAATCTTCCCCTGTCGCAGCGCATGAATAGAAGAAAGCCATAATGAAATGGACATGCTTGTTTTTCTGAGCCGCTCTATCTCATGAGTGAGTGTCCTTAAAGGGCAGAAAGATCAGAAGGTTTCCGCAGGGCAACGCTGACTCCCTCACATGTGTGTGTGTTCTCAAGCAGCCAAGGGGCTGGATTGGAAACTTGAGCCGAACTGCAACCATTGCCAAGGTGTTAGTGGGGTTGTGCTGTTCTCATTGGATGCCTTACTGCCTCCCCCCAGTGGGTTATCACACAGCACACCATATCCTTGTATCTGGGAAAAATTCATTTAAAAATGGACAATTCATAACCCCCATTCCATGGACCCTTCCAGCAATCCCATTGAGGAGGGCCCTCGGTGGGTTGGGGTCAGGGAGGAGGGAAATGGGGTACCAACTAGATTGTGATTGGAAAAATTTCAAAGCTGGGTGGAATACCTTCCAGTGAGTTGTTTTGGCCAGGGAGGCCCCTCATGCCCCCCAGAATGTTATAGGCCATTGCTGAGGCTCCTGGTTGCCCACCAGAACTAGATGGTAAGACCCTACTGCTGAAGTCTCCACATGCCTTGGCTGCAGGTCACTGAGAAATCGAGCTGGAGCTGATCTGGAAGCCTCCTCCCTGTTGACTAGCTGTTAGGATGCTGGAAAGAGCTATGTGGCCCACAGCCTTTAGTGGGGAGAGAAGTCATCAGTGGTTTTAACCAGCAGCAGAGCCTGTAAGCCTTATAGTTGCCCACCCAGGACAAATGTGCTAACTGATACAATGGTGTCATGTCTGTTATGAGGGAAACCAACTCTTCCTGGACTGGGGGCCTGCTCCACAGGACAGGAATACATGACTGATACTTAAAACCTAGTCAAAAGACTCTGGTAAGGGAGGTCATAAGTCCTAGGGGAGAAACTACTACTGCTGTATGGCTAAATGCATATACTATGCCCACCCAATTCTTAAAACTCAAGTTTATGGCCATATATTAATGGTACTCTCACTTTTTGTTAGAGAAGCTTCTCTTTCAGGTGACCACTGGATGACTGAAAACTCACCATAATGCTGAGAAGTGACCTTGCAGTGATCAGAACTACGTGAGACATCTATATCACACACTTCAAGGATCAGGGATCATTGTAAAAGAGGTGGCAGAAAGAATGCAAAATCCAACCATCAAGGAAACAAATGACAAGGCTGGAGAGATGGTTCATCAATTAAGACACTTGCCTACAAAGCCTAACGACCCGGGTTTCATTCCCCAGGACCCATGTAAAGCCAGATGCACAAAGAGGTGCATCCATCTGAAGTTTGTTTGCAGCAGCTGGAGGCCCTGGCACACTCATCTCTCTGTCTCTGTCTCTGTCTCTCGCTGTATCTCTTTGCTTGAAAATTAAATAAGTAATATATTAAAAAAGAAAACAAATGACAATAAATACTGGAGAGGATGCAGAAAAATAGGAACACTTCTACACTGTTGGTTGGAATATAAACTGGTACAGCCCTCATGGAAAGCAGTGTGGAGGTTCCTGAGACAGCTGAAAATAGATTTACCACATGACCCAGCCATACCACTCCTTGGCATATATACCCTCAACTGATGAATGGGAAATGAAGATGTGGTTCATTTATCCAACGGAGTATTATATTCAGTGTTAAAGAAAACGGAAATTTGCAGGGAAATGGATGGAACTGGAAAGGATCATACTCAGGCCCAGAAAGCCAAACACTTCATGTTCTCTCTCATATATGTGTGCCTCATCCATGGCACACCCAGTAGCCAGAGATTATTACTAGAGAAACTTCAGTGCCAGGATTGGGATACCTTCCAGTGAGTTATTGGCCAGCTAGGCCAAATGTGTCAACTGGGGCAATAGTGGCACATCTATTGTGGGGGAAACCAACCGCTTTCTAATTGGACTGGAGGCCTGCTCCATGGGAGGGAATACGTGCCTGATACTTAAGACCTAAAAACCTTATAGTGGGCTTATAGTCATGAGCCCTAGGGGAGTAACATCTGCTGTTGTCTGGATAAATGCATATATTATGCCCACCAAACTGCCTTATAAGCACTTTAAAAAATGAGCAAACTCATATAATAATGCTTCTCTCATTTTGGCTAGAGAAGCTTCTCTTTTTCAGATGGCGGTGACCACTGGGATCATGCAAAAGACACCATAGTGCTGAGAAGAAATGACAGTGGAGTGTTCAGCATTGTAACATCTCTATCACACTTCCAGAGGCTCAGGGTCTATTGTGGAAGAGGTGGTGGAAAGACTGTAAGAGCCAATGAAGGGGAGGACTGCTTACAATGCAAACTTCCAGACAAAAAAAGGCCTTAATATTCATGACCTCACAGTTCCTGATAAGACCTACACATAATGGGAGGAAAAGATGATGACACTGAAACAAATCAGCGACTAATTAAGAGGGGAAGAGATATGAGGAAGGGTGGGAAGGGAATCATAATGGTTTATGGTCTATAATTATGGAGTCTGTCAATAAAAAGTTTAAAAATATATTTGAGAGGCCGGAGAGATGGCTCAGCGGTTAAGGCACTTGCCTCCAGTGCCTAAGGCCCTGAGTTCAATTCCCCAGGACCCACATGGGCCAGACCCACAGGGTGGTGGCCCTGGTGCATCTCTCTCTCTCTCTCTCTCTCTCTCTCTCTCTCTCTCTGCTTGAAAATGAATAAATAAAATATAAAAAAAAATATATATATATATATTTGAGAAAAGAAAGCATGGGCCAAAGGAAGGGTGGGACTGATGACAAGGCTGACTTCAAACACAAAGTGGCCTTGATGTTCGTGACCTCATAGTATCCGAGTGTCATGGTTTGATCCAGGTGTCCCCCACAAACAATTGAATGTGTTCTGATAGATCGATCCTCAGCTGATGGCAGTTTGGGTTTTACAACCTCGATGAAGCTGTGTTGTCAGGGGCGGACTAATGGGGTTATAAGCCAGCTTCTCCTTGCCAGAGTTTGGCACACCTTCCTGCCACTGTTTGCAGTGCTGTGGCAGAGGTGATGTCCAGCCCTCTGCTCATGCCATCGTTTTCCCTGCCAG
>PVHP010049454.1:0-12150 GCA_004024765.1 Zapus hudsonius
TCTCTCTCTCTCTCTCTCTCTCTCTCTCTCTCTCTCTCTCTCTCTCTCTCTCTCTCTGGGTCCATCTGTCTGTTTCTATCTGCTTGCAAATAAATAAAAAATACTTTTAAAACAGCACTCACATTTTCTATTTCATTTATGTGTCACCGATAATGTTAGCATGCAAGTGCCATTGCTGCCCCTCTCTGATGGGGCACCTGAAGATCCTACAGACATTGGGGACTTTGCCTGAGGTCACCCAGCTGACCTCCCCACCTGGGTTTGACCCTTAACTGCCATATTACTCTGGTTTAGGAGGTCATGCCAGCTGATGGGGTGGTTAGTCATTCATGGGAATGAATACGTGCATGTGTGTACCAGTAAGAGAGAGAGAGAGAGAGAGAGAGAGAGAGAGAGAGAGAGAGAGAGCTCACGTGTGAGCAAGCGCTTTGAGAGCTGATGTTGTGGATCAATTTCTTCCCCGAAGAGCCCCAGGACGCTCACTTTCAGCTCTCACAGAACCACTTGGTGGTGTAAAGGCCTTTGGGGGCATCTCAAGGTCAAGGGAAGCTGCTGTCTTTATCTGAGGGGACAAACATTAGTGTTTTAATAAGGAAAACTCTGAAGGCAGAAGGGGACTCAGAGGATTCTCTTCAACATCTTTTCTTTCAAAATACTTGTCCTTCTGGGCCCAGTAGGCTCAGAGAAGAATGCTTGGGTCATTCAGCCAGTTCAGCCAAGGCCACAATTGGCACCTGCACTTAATTCAGAGATAGGAGAGGTCACCTTCAGAGGCTACAAAGGAGGCACGAGACAACTTCCATAATTAGATTGTCTGACCATGCCCCAGAACCAGGAGACCTAGTACAGGTGGGCAGCCCAGACAGGGCTCATCTGAGAACCCCTGGGAAGAGGTGTAGTCACCCATTGCTCCTCCCAGGGACCTGAGCACAGCCACACCTTCCTTTCCTGAAGTCAACACAGCCAAAGAGCTTTGAGCCAGGATTTAAATCCAGGTACAGGTCATAGAGGTTGAACATGCTTCAGGTTTTACAGCATCAGAGGCCTTGTTCTTCCTATGGAATAAGATTTGTAGAAAATTCTGGAAGTTCCAATTGGCTGCTGACCAGAAAGGAAGAGAAAGGATCTGAAATTCCTTAGGAAGCCAAATGGCCAGGCATCCTTTCTTAGCCCTTGGTGGCCTACCTGGTGATTCAGGGAACACTGGGTTGGTGTATGGCCTATAAGAAGTCATGTTTGTCCCAACAACCACAGTTCACGAGTGACAAGCCAGACTGGAACTAAAGTCTCCCCTTTCCCAACTCCGCATTCTGAGCTGTTTCTCACGATGCCAGGCTGGCATGGCTGGGAGGAGGGGACCTCCTCAGGAACATTAGCAAGCACCCCAGTGTGACTCACAGACTCGTCCCATTGATTATAGAAAAACTTTCCCAAATTAATTCATTAGCTAATTAATGAGTTCGCCAAACATTTATTATTTGTCAGACACCCTGCCAAGCACTTTTCAGATGTTATGCATTCTGTTTACAAACATGTGCCAGATGCTGGGGACAGAGCAGAAAGCACACCAGACAAGACCCTCGCTTCATAGTGCTCTCAAAAGGAGACGATGGGCTGTGCAGATGGCTCAGTGGGTAAAGCACTTACCTTGCTCTGTCTCCAGAACCCATGTCAGATGCCAGCCGGGGGGTCCGAGAGATAGCCCAGAGGTTAAAGACTTACAAAGCCTGACAGCATGCCTATTCTTCCCCCATCTCTCTCTGCTTGCAAATAATTACATTTTTTTCAATAAAGGTGCTAGCCAGGCATGGTGATAGTAAACTTACTTACTTGTAATCCCGGTGCTTGGGAGGCAGAAACAGAAGGATCCCTCGGGCCCCCTGGCCACGCATCCCAGTCCTAGCCTACTTGGTGAGCTACAGGCCCATGAAAGACCCTGCCTCTAAAAAAAAGGTGGACAGTGTTCCTGAGGAATGTCACCCAAGGTTACTCTTTCACACCTGTATGCACACATGTGCATGTGTACCTGCAAATACACAGACATGCACACACACATGCATTAGGAAAGGAAGTGATTATTCTCCTTACTTTACAGTTGGGGAAACTGAGGCTCAGGGGAACATCCCAACCACAGAGTTAATAAGGTTGAGCTGAGCCTTGAACCCAAGTCAGCCTTTTCCCTGTGAGGACTTGGCCTGTACCCTGCTGTCGCTTTAAGCAACTCTGAGTGGCTGGGTTTAACTCTGTTCACACTGACAGATTCCTTCAAAGTGCTTGTTCCTGTTCCCATGATGCAGCTTGCTGTAGTCAGCTCCATGTTGCTGGGATGAACATCCAAACCAGACACAGTTTAGGGGAGGAAGGGATTTATTTCAATCTTGCAGATCCAGGGGCAGTTCCACCAAATAGCAGAAGAAGCTGCCTCCCACTCATTAATCCAAGCAGAGACACCAGCAAACAGCCAGCACCACAAGCAAGCACAGCCAGAGCTCAAACCTCTCTGTGTACCTTCAGTCTGGAATTCAGATCTGTCCCCAAACACACTTTAAGGCTGGACCCCCAATATATGCCCCAAGTGACACCTCTTCCAGCCTGGAGGCTGGCAATCCAAGCTACAACCTTTAATAAAACACCTGAGTCAAACTACCACACAGCCCTCATCACCTCCTGACCAACTCTGTCAGAGGTAGGCTTTCTATATCCTTCCTCTCCATCAAGTATCCCCTTGTCCCTCAGGCTACTGAGGAAAACCAGTCAGGCCCTGGCTGCCCCCAGAACATCTGGATTCTACTGCTGATCATCTCTTTCTTGTCCCAGAAACATTCAGTCCCCTTTCAGGACTTCATTCAGCTTTTCTGTCTTCTGGGAAACACCCCAGCCTCCCAGGCAGATTCCGGCCACCTACTCTGGAGTGATTCTCACTGTGTCCCCTGTTTGCCCGTAAGCTCTGCCCCTGTGGCCTCTTGCTGTTGTGTTGATGGCACACACACGGTGTGCTCAGTCAACATCTGTAAACGGGTGTCTATCTCCTCTAGCTCACACACTGGTCCAAACCGCCCCATGGTCCAACTCCAACCTCACTCTTTATTTCGCTGCAGACTGTGGGGTAGGCCTGAGATGCTTCATTAACCAATAATAATGAGTCGCTGCACTGGCCTCGGGATCAGTGTAAATGATACAGTGTCAGGAGAAGGAGGAGGCGGGATGTGGAATTTCAATGAGGCTGGAGTGCCACGTAGAATCTTCTCAGATACTCCATAGGCCAGCTTCTTCAGACACAACTTTGTGTTTCCATTCCTTCTAGGTAGTTTCCAGAAGATATCCATGTCCCGATCCATAGAAGCTGTGAATGTCACCTTCCATGGCCAGAACAACTGAGGATTGGATGTAGCTAAGGACCCTGAGATGGGGAGACTTTCCGGGATCACTGTGTGAGCCTCATGTATAAGTCGAAGAATCCTGGAAAGAGGCAGAGGGAGGTTTGACTGTAACAAAGGCTAAGAAGATGTGATTGGTGACTGAGGAACGAGCAGAAAGTGATGTGCTTGGAAGACAGAAGACAAAGCCACATGCCACCAGGGTATAGAAAACTGAAAAGAGCTGAGAAGGAGAAGCCACCTCTAAGCTTCCTAAGGTCCCTCACTCCCAACATCTTGGCTTTAGCCAGGTAAACTGATTGCTGGCTCTACAACTATAAGAGAAAAATGTTTATCAGTTACTTTCTTACACCTGGGACAAAATACCCAACCAGAAGCAGCTTAAGGAAAGAAAGGGCTTGTTTTCAACTTACAGATTTGAGGGACAGTCCATCATGGTCCTTGCGGGACATCATAACAGGAGCAGAAAGCCCATGTCACATCATCATATCAGCAGGGAGGAAGTGGGGAGAGATGAATGAATGCTGGTGTTCAGCTTTTACCCTGTCCATGGAATTAATCTGATCTAAAAAATCCCTAACAGACAAAAACAGGAAGTCCTCCCTGAGATGCCCATGGGCTCAGGAAGTCCCAGACAGTAGCATGGACATGGTTCCCAGAACAAGTGGCTTAGCTCTGGCTCTCAGGCCAACGCTCCTCTTCCATGGGCTTTTTCTTCACAATCTCAGTGCACACAATCAATGCTAATCCAATCTTCTGGGACCAAATGAAGCAGCCTGTATGCAAAGGGTCTGGGCTCGCTTTTATGATTACCAAGCGACCTACATAATTGCTCTCACCCCAGCCTGACAGGGAGGGCACTGCTTCTGGCTCAGGCCAGGCAATTGTTCTCCCTGCTGGGAACCGGCTTCTGATCTTGCCAACCAGAAAGAGGGAGCCTTGCCAAGGGTTCCCGAGGCCTGGTCCTCACTGAGGATCTAGATTAGCTCCCTATGGGACTCACCAACATTACCCCCTGGGCATGATGGCCTGAGCCTGTAATTCCAGAACTCAGGAATGTGGAGACAGGAGGATCAGGAGAGGAAGGTCATCCTGGACTACATAGCAAATTGTAAGCCAGTTTGTGCTACATGAGACTCAATCTCAAAACACAAAAGAGCAAAAGGAAGATCCTTCCCATGCTCTGTGATTGTGATAGCACATTCAATGACCCAGCCCAGCCTCAAGAAGTCTCCAGGGAATGGTTACTGTGACCCCTGTGGGATGGATAGAAAGTTAAGCATGGCAATAAGAGCACAGGTCATGGTGAGTGTTTACTTAACATCCCGGGTTTAGTTCTATGATTCAATAGCATACAGACACATCACACCCATGCATGTGCACACATGCACACACATAAACTATTTCAATAGGTCTGGACAGATATATGGAGACTGTATCCTGGAGGGCTGGAACTAGTGGGTGTTTTGGAAGTAGATTTATATTTCACTGGATCTTTCCTGTTTGGTATTTTCTTAACCAGTGTATAGCTAGTTTGCACATTAATAAATGATCTTTTTTGGTATGGATGATGTGTATATGCTTATATACTTATCCATGTGTGTTAGTGTGGGTGTGCATTTGTGTGCCGATTAAAGGACGATTTGGGATATTGGTCCTCATCTTCAATCTTGCCTGAGTCAGGGTCTCAAAACCACTGCGTTTGTCAGCCTAGTTGTCCTGTGAGCTTCCAGACAATTCTCCTGTCTCCATCACTCTTCTCACTCTGGATGTACTGAGATTACAGACACCAACACTTCAGCATCTGGCTTTATGTGGGAATCTCTATCTGGGAATCTGAATTCAGGTACTAATGCTCACATGATTTATCCACCGAGCATCACCCAGTCCCATTAGTAAATGATCTTAGAAATAGAGAGATTGTTCAGTGGTTAGAAGTACTTGCTTGCAAAGTCTGAAGGCCTGGGTTCGATTCCCTAGTACCCATGTAAAGCCAGTTTCACAAAGTGGCAGATGTGTCTGGAGTTTGTTTGCAGGGGCAGAAGACCCTGCCTGGAATGTCCATACTTGTTTTCTCTCTCTCTCTCAGTCTCTCTCTCTCTCTCTCTCTCTCTCTCAAATAATCAAATTAAAAATAAATAGTATACCATAGATTTGTCTTCACTTGTTCACTAAGAGTCAATTATGAGCAGGTACAATACAGGAAATGTTGAGGAGAGAGTCCTTGTCCTTAGGAAGCCTGTATCCTAGGGAATGACAGTCAAATGAATAACTTGTATAATATCAGCTGTGGGTGTGGGAGATAAAATATGTGTTCCCCTTGTAAATTGTTTGAACTTGAGGTTTCTAATTATCATTTTCCTCATTTATAACATGAGAATTTAAACCAAAGTACTGGGAAGTGACAGTGGAGTGTTCAGGACTAAATGAGACATCTCTGTCATACCCTCTAAGGTCGAAGGATCATTGCAGAGGAGGCAGTAGAAAGAATGTATGAGCAAAAGGAAGGGGAGGAGTGCTTACAATACTGTCTTCCAAACATAAAGTGACCTTGGTATTCATGACCTCACAGTGGCTGATGCCACCTACACAAGACCTGCATGATAGGAGGAAAAATGATGACATCAATATAGAAGAGAAACTAGTTGGAAAGAAAAAGGGAATCAGTGGAGGGGGGATTTAGAGGGGGCGAGAATGGGAGGGAGATGGAAGGGATTATTATCATGGCATATTGTTTATATGTATGGAAGTTGTCAATAAAAACATTTAATAAAATAAAATAAAATGGGAGTATAATAAGACCCCTTTCAGAGGGTAACAGTCACAGTTACATGCTATGACACAGTAACTGGTATATAACAAGACCTTAGTAAGAGTTGGCTGGTGGCGGACATTGCTGGGGGGTGGGGGGTGGAAAACAGAGAATGCGGCCATAAGCTAGAGAAGGATTGAAAGAGGTAGTGAGCAGACTCCCAAGGACACTGGGAGAGGAGGTGGGCATACTGGGCTGGACGGGAAAGGAGTAGCGAGATAGAGGAGGTGTGTAGAGGACCTAACCCCACGGAGGGAAGTGGAGTACGAGCAAGCCCCTCAGATGCTGAGGAGGAAGGTCTAGTTCAACAGACAACAAATTCTTGATCAAACCAGACAAAGCAGATACACCTGGAATCCAATAGTCAGGGCCTTACTACAAAGCAATTCGGTAAAGCCTGAGCAGGTTGACCAGGGGTGTCTTTGACATGGGCGTCTCCATGCTGTGCCCAAGGGCTGCTGGGAGGAAGCCCTTTCTTACCTTCCTACTGGAGCCACTTACCATGAGCAGGGTGGGGACCATGCCTGGGGGACATTGCAGGGGAGGGTCCAAGCAAGTAGATACAACCCAGAGCTGGAAAGGATGTGTCCCTCAGGGTTCCTAGGCCTGGTGGGTGCCAGGAGCTGGTGACAGTGCAGGCCCTGAACTGACTGGGAGCTTGTGGGGGAGGCAGCTCACAGGATGGCTCCTTGGGGACTATACTCCACACAGAGGGCCTTGCTTCTCAGGGACTTGGGGGTGGCAGTGTCTCCTGCTTACCCAACTGGACTTTGTTGGGGGTCAGAATCAAGCCACGGAGTCTATCTGGGATATAATCAGCAAAATCACATACTCTGGAATGTAACATCTGTGGGTCGGTGGAGTGAGTGTACCTCTGTGTGTACATACATGAGCGTGTGTGCAAGCACATGTGTGGAAGACAGGTGCCCAGGAGAGCTCTTAGGCCTGGTGAAAGGAGACAGCAGAGAGCTAAAGATTTGCTTCCCAAGAGAAAATGAATTTCAAGGAGAAAACCATTGTGGTAGTGCACCCCAGTGCCTCACTGAGGGGAGCTTGGATTCCACACTAACACAGCCAGGCCCCTCACAAGGGCTGGGAGCCCAGTCAGAGCCCCAGGGGAAGGAGAAGCCTTCAAGAGGACCCCCATGAAAGCAAGCATTCACAGGGCCTACTGAAGGGTTTCTGGTGATGGTTTCTTAACCGCAAGAAAATCTATGTTTATGACATTTTGACAAAAACCCAAAATGTCAGGGTTTTTTCCTGATTTTTCTGAGCAGTTCAAAGAAAGCTTTAAATGGAACTCTGACCTAGAAAAGGGAGAGAAAACCAAGCTGTATGGTGTTATGCATGTGTATACGTGTGCTCGTATGGACGTAGGCACCTGGGTATGTAGGGTGCATGTGTGTATGTGCTCCTAGGTATGTGTGCAGGTGTGTGTGCCTGTGTGCGGGCATGTGTACTCTTGCAGCGGGGGTCTTCTGCCTGTGGTGGTCAGAGAGGAACATTGGTGTCCCACTCTGTCAATGTTCCACCTGCTCTTGTTTTGGAGCTGGAGTATCTCCTTACTGTGACTGGAGCTTGCAGAGCTCTGTCAGTTCTTCAGTCTCTGAGGGAATGGGGTTATAGGCACACATGGACATGCCGAGCTATTTCATATGGGATCTGCAGGTTTGAACTTGGGCAGTTTCAGCCCACCCTTCCCTCCCCCACCCCACTCCCTCTGGCCTTCATGTTTGGGAAGGAAGTGCACCTAACCACTGAGCAATCTCTCCAACCCTCCACTTTATTCTTTGAACCTAGCTAGACTAGCAAACCCATGAGCCCCCGGGATCTTCCTGTCTCCACCTCTCCACTGCTGGGATTGCAGGTGCTGGGAACCTAAACTCAGGTCCGAATGTCTGTGCAGCGAGCAAGCACGTTACTAACTGAGCCATTCCCTGGCCCCACACCGCTCTTTGAGAGTCTTGCTTTGTCTCCCAGGCTAACATGGAACCCTCTGTTCTCCTGCCTTAGGACTAGGGCTACAGGTACGCATGGCTAGAAAATCAATTTTTGATGCAAAAACTTCCAAGTTTTTGATCTTGGCAACTAATCCATGGTTTTGAAGCTTGTGTGGTCAAGCAGACTCCTGGAGGTCAGGCCTGAGACTCACAGGTGCCCAGTGATAGTGACAGGCTCCTAGGAACTGCACCCTGAGCTCAGACACCTCCACCATCACCTCCCTGGTGTTCCTGGCCTTGAGTCCTGCTGTCTGCTGAGCACAGCGCTGTCCTCTGGGACGATGAGGGGTCTCGACACCTGGCCCCCAGCGCAGTCCATCGCTAGCCTCCTTCGCTTGTTCTCAGCCATTCCCTCTGCCCAGGGATGTCTGCAACGCTCCACAGATGGGTAAGAGCCACTCTGGCTTCAGAATATGGGGCACAGGAGGCAGGCAGAGTGGGGCGTACAGTTACAGAAGCACCCTCTCTACGCCCAATTTTCAAGTTCAAGTTCCCTCTCAGGGAACCAGAGATCTTCTGGGCCTGAGCTGGGGTGTAGCAGGATTAATAAGCCTTTGAGGGGAGATGCTCCAGGGCACTTCTGGTGGGGTCTTTGGAGGAAACGAACTTGGAGGTGTTTCCCACAGCCTTCCTCTTCCTTGGGTTTCTGTGTGTGTGCGCTCACGTCTGAGCATGTGTGCTGGAAGGCAGGATTGAGGACACAGAGATGTCTTTCTCTTTCCTTCCTTCCCTTCTCTCCTTTCTCTAACCCAGTGCCTGACCCACACCACTAAGCTACCCAGCTTACCTTCATCAGTCCTTCTCCTCCTTTTCTTTTTACAAAGCTCACTAGGCTTTTATATGAGTGATTCATGCCCATAAAACTTATTTTTTATTCAGAAAAGTTCAAAAACGTTGAAAGAGGGAAAAAAGAAAGGAAGAAAGAGAAAAAAAATACAGACTAAAAAAAAAAATCTTTTTTTTCCAGAAAAAAACAAATCACTAACAAGAGCTCAGAGGCTCTCTCTCCCCAGAGGTCTTTTATATGCAGATAAGGAATAGAGAAATGTGTATTTTCTTCACATGGCTGGGCTCACAAAGTATCTGTGTCATTGTGTAATATGCTTCTCTTGCCTAAACCACACGTCTGAGTGCCTCTCCCAGAAGTGTGCTCGGATCTGCACTGAGGCTACAGCACAGAACACTTCACACCATGTGCCAAGGACTATTTGTTGGTCCCCTGTTGTGAAGACATGTTCACCCTGCCATCCCTCCTGAAGCTCCTCAGAGCCTCTCTAGACCCAGAACACATTGTCCCACATGGGACCAGCCTCCTGACTGTCCTTCCTGATCCCAGCACCCCCTCCAGACATCACCATCCCCATGGCCCGTCCTCCCACACATGACTCCCAAGACAGCTTCTTCCAGACACTGCTTACATCCTGGGTGTCTTCCCACAGCACCTGGAGCCCAGACCACTCACCACAGGCTGCCACGTGAACACATGTGGTCTGACTCTGCCTACCTGGCTTGCCCAGACTCCACTCTGCATCCCATCATCCTTCACTCTTGGCTCACAGCCTCCTCAGGTCCTTCTCTCTCTTTTACATCCCACTATCCTTTCTGGACCCTCCACATATCTTGATTTGGGGTTATTATCCCATTACTCTGCTTTATTTTTGGTCTTTGTTTGGTTTTAGGTGTTTGGGGGTAGTGTCTCCCCATATGCCCAGGCTGGCCTGGAAAGCCCGATCCTCCGGCATAAGCCTCCCAATTTCTGGGATTGCAGGCGTGCGCCTCCACACCTGGCTGTTACTTGACTGCTTTCAAATCCACATTACTTATTGCTATGTAACATTGTCTTACTGATTCGTTTCTAGACTTCTTGTTCGACTGCTCTACACCCCAGCCTCACGCAATGGTACCCAGAGCTCATGCGGATTTATTGAGTGATGGATCTCCACAAGTCTCAGCACTTGTAAAATGCCCTGCTCCTCCTTTCCCTTGTCTCTCTGCTTCTTTTTTTTTAATATCTTATTTATTCACTTTCAAGTAGAGAGAGAGAGAGAGAGAGAGAGAGAGAGAGAGAGAGAGAGAGAGAGCGAGAGCGCACCAGGGCCACCACCTTGTGGGTCTGGCTTATGAGGGTCCTGGGGAATTGAACCGGGGGCCTTAGGCACTGGAGGCAAGTGCCTTAACCACTGAGCAAGCTCTCCAGCCCTCTCTGCTTCTTACCAGTGCAATGAGTACCCTTGGCTGTCTGCTTTCCCAGCACCTCCTTGCAGCCTCTTGGCGTCTCACCCTACTCCCCAGGGAGCTCTTGGTCCTCCCCATGCCTCCCATCCTCCACCAGGAAAGCTCCTGCATGTCTCCTTCCCCTCTCCTTCCATCTGGCCTGCTGCCCAAAGGCCACTGTGATGGATATGAAATGGCCCCTCAAACTCACATGTTGGAACACCTCACTGCCAGTGGGTGGTGCAGTTTTTGAGGAGATTAAGAACATTTGAGAAGTCAGACCGAACTGGAAGAAGTGGGCCCCAGGGGCAGCCTTGAAGCTTGTAACTCAGCTTCACTTCCTATCTGATCTAATTCTTTTTTCTTTTATCTTTATTGCCCAAAATTAGATACACTGATTGAGTAAATATTGTGCTTATAGTCCCATTTCCCTCCCCCTCCCCAATCCACTGGGTATCCTCCTCGGTGGGCACACTGGATCAATCCATGTGGCAAGGGATTATGGGTAGCACAGGAGGCAACAAGGTTGCCCCCCCCTTTACAAATTGTAGCTGAGGGGGGTAATGTCTCTGGGTAATCTCTCCCACTATGGCTCTTACAATCTTTCCGCCCCTCTTCCTCTCAGTTCCCTGAGTCATGGAGGGTGAGTTTTAAGTCTGTTTCATTGTTGTTGTTGTGACCTAAAGAGTCTCTGTGCTTCTACTCCAAGTAGTGTTTGTAGTCGCTGGTGTCTGTCTCGCTGACTTATCCTGGGTTGACTGATTGGCTGTGGTTATAGGTCTCTTTCTTGCCCCACCACTGTCTCAAGTGTTTCACTGGGGGTGGTCTGATTCTTCTTCCAGCCCTACTTCCTGTTGGGTCTGCTTCCTGCTTCAGTCCTCTTACAAGTAAACCCAAATCTTTACTAGCATCTGAAGCTGACTGTTAAATTTTACATAACTGGGGAATGTCAGTGCTCTGATTCTGGTTTTAAGGTGCATCTCGCTGATAGCTCATAGGAAGCACCTTTTTAGTCATTTTTCTGGACATTTGTTTATCATCCTTTGGAAAGTGTCCAATGCTTTTGCCTACTGTAAAAAACGAATTGAGGGCTGGGTTGATAGCCCAGTCTGTAAAGTGCTTACCTCAAAAGCATAAGAACCTGAGTTTGACCTCTAGGACCCTCTGTATAGGAAGCTGGAACAGTGGGGCATTCCTGTAGTCCCAGCACTGGGAAGGTGGAGACAAGAGGATCCCTGGAGCTCAGTCTGGCCTAATTGGTGAGCTCCAGGCCAAGGAGAGACCCTGTCTCCAAAAGAGGTGAACAGGGCTGGAGAGATGGCTCAGCGGTTAAGGCACTTGCCCTCCAGTGCCTAAGGCCCCGGGTTCAATTCCCCAGGACCCACATAATCCAGACCCACAAGGTGGTGGCTCTGGTGTTCTCTCTCTCCCTCTCTCTCTCTCTCTCTCTCTCTCCCTCTCTCTCTCTCTCTCTCTCTCTCTCTCTCTCTCTCTCATCTCTCTGCCTGAAAATGAATAAATAAAATATTTTTTAAAAAAAGAGGTGGACAGCCCCCAGAAGGCAGTTAGTGTAGTGCTGGAAGGCACTGCACAGGCTGCCAGGGGAAAATGATCAACGACAGCTGGACTAAACAGAGACCACTGACAGGAAACACAATCGGTGGTTATGAGTAGGCTGACCACACCTCCCAGTAGGAGTGAGCAGCGAACCAAGAAAGGAGCACTTGTGTAATGGAGGAGCCTGGGC